>JZKD02S2185117.1:157881-169513 GCA_000966675.3 Picea glauca
GCATCTAGAGGAAGATCCTTCTAGAAGAAGAAGCTTCTATTAGGTCTTCTTACATCTGCCTTATTCTATTTTATTGAAAGGTCTTATTAATATTGACCTTTATTACATCCAAATACATTGATCTACCTATGTGAAGGTTAGGACCTTAAAAAAATCTGGAAGGTTCTCAACCCTTGCCTACCAACTCACTGGAGGGCTCTCCTCAACAGAGTGAAGTCCAAGATGTTGCCACTTTGCAAGTGGAAAGAACTGACTCTCTAGCACGGTTCTGAATTACTAATTCTCAACAGGACTTTCAACTTCACCCCGACTCTGAGAGATGCATTGTATGTGTGAATTATTCTGGATACTTAGTTGTTCAGTCTTCTGGATCACCAAATGGACCTTTCCTAGGACCTAAGGGTCAAGATCCTTTTTAGACTACTTGCATTTTTAGACGGGATCTCTTTGGGTCAGGAGCAGGAGTTGATATCACTATCTCACCTGAGCTACCTTAAACATCTGATCCAGATGCAATACCTTTTACTCCTGCTTATTATTTTCCTGGTATAGAATCTCCACGAGTTGACCACATCTTGACTCTCCCTTTACAAATGGTGCATTACATAGATACTATGAGTCTTCACACCGGGATTACCACAGCTAGCCAAGCCCCCATTGGCACACCGCTTTCGCCCAGAGTCACCCCGACACTTCCACCCATATACTATGCGTTGAATGTCTCTATTCCCACTCCAGCGCAAATCTCATCCAAAACTCTTGGCAGTTCTACTCCTTCTGGGCACCATCCTCCCAATTTCATTCTAACACTTCCCCCGCCCCCTTTCAGAGGACCTCTTCCTTCCTCTATCAGATGCACTGATCCTAGTGGCACCATTCCGTCGTTCACACCAAATTACCATATTCCTATTGGTGGACAATTTCACCAAGGAGGGCCAACTCAACCCCCCCTTGTAGGACAAATCCCAATTGGGACACAACTCCCAATTGGAGGGAAACCCCCACCGACCCTACCCTATGGAAAAAACATACCTCCATCTTTGGCCTAGTATTGGAATCATCTTATACAACATAATCCTCATCCGACTGGGAGGCAACAACCTTCGGCTAGCTCCGTCATACCCCCTAGTACAGGCTAACCTTATCCAGGTACGTCTAATCCTATTTGGGGCTCGATTGCTCCACCCCATGCCCCCGTTCAAGGGTACAACCCTATGAGTTACTTTCCCCCACACCAACAACCGAATCTTCCTGGATCCTCGCATTATATGCAGACTGCTTATGGTCCCACTAGTTTGCCAATGGGACTCCCTCCCCAAAGTCACCAGTACCCGCATGTGAATAGACAGTTAGATTTCTTAGCCACCCTAGACCTCCCGAATCTGTCGAGGATTTTATATGATCTCATCTATCACTCTCCCCAATGGCCCTCCATACTGGCCAAACTACCATCCGACATCCCTAAATTCGATGGAAAACTAGGAGAGGACCTGAACAATCACGTAATGACTTTTCACCTTTGGTGTTCATCCAACTCCATGATGGATGACTTTATTCGTTTACGCCTTTTTCATCGAACCCTTATGGGTTCCACCGTGAAGTGGTATATAGAATTTCCACGAGGTTTCTTCGTCAACTTCAACACCCTCGCTATGGATTTCCTCACCCACTACCAGTTACCAATCCACTATGAAACAGGGACTGAGATTTTGAGTTCTTTCAAAAAAACCAAAGCCACTCATATCTCTGATCACATTTATGAGTGGCGACAGAGACGATGTCTCATCAAAATCGAACTTCCTGATCAATTGATGGAAGAGTGGTTCACGAAATCATTCTTGAACAACATCGATCGAGACATTTCCATGGGTGGCATTGTCACAAAAGAATAGGCCATTAGTCGTGATCAATACCTTGACCTCGTTTACTCGCAAATGGGTATTCTTTACAACTTACTCCATGATGTGCCTCGTCCTTCTACTTTCGCAACTTCGACTAGCCCTGTTGCTTCTCATGCAGCTGACGATGTGATTGGCACTTTCCAGTCCCAACCACATTTCTTCCAAACCTCTAAAAACAACCCCAAACCCATTTCTTCTAATGTTCA
Organism: Picea glauca; assembly: GCA_000966675.3. Classification (NCBI taxonomy): domain Eukaryota; kingdom Viridiplantae; phylum Streptophyta; class Pinopsida; order Pinales; family Pinaceae; genus Picea; species Picea glauca. Next base: position 159,989 of record JZKD02S2185117.1, read on the forward strand.
AAATGCTCTGTCTCCTACCCCTCCCACCGGCAAAACTTCTGAGGTAAATGTTGTTCAATCTACCCCTACCAGTAAAAACAAATCCAGAAAGGGAAAGGGTAAGAATAAGGAGGACAAAAATAATTCACAAGCATAAAGAACCAAAACACCACCTGTTGACGATAGGGATAAGCACAAACCTCAATACCCTTGTCTTATCTATGGTGATGATCACTACACTAAGGATTGTCCACGACAAGCCGAGGTTACTAAGTCCCTTCAAGGGACCACAAAACCACCCACTCTGTTCATATTTTCACAACCCTTTCCCTCTCAACAACAAGCCCAATTGGTCATTCATGACCAACCTTCCCCCTCCAATACATCCTATGTCTTAATGCGTACAAGAGATTCAAAGCAGAAAGACATCACACTTACCACTCAAGCCAAATATTATCCTTCCTCCAAAGAGATGGTTGATGCGATACCTCCTTCGTTGGTCCAACCATCTCCCACGACTCCACCTACCAACGGTCCTCTTCATCTCAAATGATCGAGCCTCGACATAGTTCTTCACCCTCCTCCAAAGGGAATCATTTGAAAATCGGCTTTTAATCCTCATGCCCGTGCTACCCAAAACTACAGTATTGTTGAAGATCTGGCCCAAGAACCATCTGCGATGTCAGCCCTCGAAGTCCTTCAAAGTTTTCCTATACAACGAAAGGCATTGTTGAAAGCTATCGGTGGAATCGACCCTATGAATACAAATTTAATAATTTTTGACTTGGAAGATCACATTCCAAGGTTACCCCCTCAACTCGCATTCCAAATACAAGTTATTGTCTCTGAAAAAAACATTTGTAGAACAGTTATCGATGAGGGTGCCTCGACGTCTGTCATGTCTATTACCTACTGGAAAGCCATCGACTCTCCTCCTTTGACTGAATCCCACAACACACTCAAAGCCTTTAATGGCTCCGTTTTTAAGCCTTATGGTGTCCTCCCTTCATTGTCGATTACGTTAGAAGGAAAAATGGTCCAAGTTGAAGTGGAAGTCTTTGACGCTCCTCTCAATTACAACCTTCTACTTGGTCGTAGATGGTTTCATTCCATGCGCGCAGTTGTGTCGACTCTTTTCCATGTTGTGTGTTTCCCACATCAAGGAAAGGTAATTACCATCTACCAATTAGCCTTATTTAACTCAGATGCACGTAGTGGCAACATACCGTTCATTGCCAACCCCCCCCCAAGATACGAGAACGTCAGTGTGGGTCTTCTTAAAGACTCCTCGTTAATGGGTACCTTCCCCACCCCACCACCCGATGTTCCACATCCGTCTGTCACTTTGATCAACATGATCTCCACCTCTACTCACAGAACCCCTACCTCTCACAACCCATGGATGGTACCCAACCCCGACGATCATCTTCATTATGGTGATGAAATTCCTTTAAGTTCGGTCAAATCTGCTTATCAGGTCATTCAATCGGAAACCCCTTCTACCCCCTCTCTTGGTTCTTTATCTCTAGATCCTTTCCGCATCATTTTTCCCATAGATGAAATGATTATGTCTGTTATGGAAGACACCCCCTGGGACGATGGACATCATCGTTCCATCCTCTTTCTGGAACAACACACCATTGAGAGCTACCAATGGATCTCGACCCCGTCGATCGTTGTTGTCATTTGTACAATTCCCGAGCCTACACACGATGTGTTTTTCGAAGGGAACTTAAGTAATATCTCACCAACCATCCCCCTCGACATATCCATAAAACCTGGAATTGTAAAAAATGTCCATATCAGAGGTTCGTGTTCCCCTGACAAAATTGTCGCCTACAAGTCACTTTTCAAAGAATTTTGTGACGTCTTCACCTGGAGCTATGAATAAATGTCGGGTATCGACCCTGACATTGTGATACATGAGATTAAGACATACCCAGATGCTAAACCTATCCGTCAACGCCTTCGTCTAGTCCACCCACGTAAAGAGGCCGCTATCAAGCTTGAATTCAATAAACTTCTCAAAGCCATCTTTATTTACCCAGTGGCTCTCACTAACTGGGTTTCCAATCTTGTCATGATCGACAAGAAACAAGGCACAATCTGCGTGTGCATTGATTATAGGGATATTAACAAAACATGTCCTAAAGACAACTTTCCTACCCCCTTCATTGAACAGATCATCGAAGATTGTGCCGTAAGTGAAATATTCTCTCTGATGGATGGATTCTCTGGATATAATCAAATCAATATCGTTCCCACGGACCAACACAAAATCGCCTTTATTTGTCCTTGGGGCACTTTTGCCTATCGAAAACTTCCTTTCGGTCTAAAAAATGTTGGCGCAACTTTCCAACGCGCTATGTATTACGCCTTCCATGATATCAAGCACATATTATAGCCATATCTAGACGACTTACCCGCTCATTCCATGTGCCATGTAGATCACCCAATACACCTAAGAGCCATTTTTCTTCGATGTCGGTTTTACCATATACACTTGAATCCTCACAAATGTTTTTTTTTTGTAGAATCTGGCTAACTTCTAAGATTTATTTTTTCACATCAAGGGATCAGGGTAGATCCTTTGAAGGTCGAGGTGATTCTCAATCTTACTCCTCCTTCTTCGCTTCACCAGTTACAAACTTTGCAAGGGAAAGAAAACTTTCTTTGTCATTTCATCCCAAACTATGCCGAGCTAACTCTTGGATTTACGCGACTACTCAAAAAGGGGTCTGAGCTCGTATGGGATACCACTGCCAACAATTCTTTCAAATCTTTGAAACTATCTCTGAAACGTACCCCAATTCTCTTCCCACCTGATTACAGTTGTGATTATTTCCTCTACCTCGCAGCCTCGGACTACACCATCGCTATGGTTCTCATCCAGGAGAATCATTCTCATGAAGAACATGTCATCTATTACTTGAGTCGAAGTCTTACGCCTATCGAAACCAAGTATTTTCATGTCGAAAAACTATCCTTGGTAGTCGTCCAAGCAGTTCAATGTTTCTAGCACTATATCCTCTCTCGCAAGACTACGGTAATTTATAACTACAACCCTATGCAGCACATTCTCACACGTCAACTGCTAGGGGGAAAATACTCCAAATATATCGTGATACTCCAGGATTTTGACTTAGAATTCAAATGCGCTAAGTCCAAGAAATCCTCAGTGTTTTCCGAGATGATATGCGACTTTCCCTACTCTAAGATGGAAAATGTAGTAGTTGATTCATTACCTAATGAATCCCTTTTCCTGATTAGTTCCAATGATCTTTGGTACGAAGATATCATCATATATCTCCAAACCCAGACTTTTCGACGCAATTTTTCTAGTACTAACCTCCATCGAATATGATACCAAGCCCATCAGTATATTATCCTTGGTGATACTCTTTATCGTCGTGGGATTGACTCAGTTTTTCGACCTTGCCTCACGTTTGACAAAGCTGAGAAAGCCCTTAATGAATTCCATTCTGGAGCTTGTGGTGGTCACATGTCTGGGTATGCTACTGCCAAGAAGATCTTGCAAGAAGGGTATTTTTGGCCCTCTTTATTTAACGATTGTATAAATTTCATCCAAAAATCCCACGCTTGCCAGACCTACAACCATAAAATACAGTCACATCCTACACCTCTTCACCCTATGGTCTCCATTGGTCCTTTTACAAAATGGGGTATCAATTTCATGACATGTCACCCTCACTCAGTCGAGGGGCATGGTTACATTATTGAAGCCATAGATTACTTTACGAAATGGACCGAGGTGATGCCGACATTCGACAATAACAGAAGGACCGTTGCATTATTCATATTCAATGACATCATTGCTCATTTTGGTGTTCCTTAGGCTATCGTTACTGATCACGATAGCTACTTTAGAAACTTCATGATGTCTGAACTTACTGAAAAGTTGGGTCTTCACCATGAAAACTCGACACCCTATTACCCACAAGACAATAGCCAAGTTGAAGAAATAAACAAGGTCCTCATTACCATGCTTTGACGAATGATAGGGATTCACAAGACGAGTTGGCACATGATGTTGTTTTCAGGATTGTGGGCTTACCGGACATCTGTTAAGTTTGCTACCATATTTACACCATTCCAGTTAGTCTATGGCCTAGAAGCCATCCTACCGATTGAATGTGAAATACCCTCCTTAAAACTAGCCGTCAAACTTCTCCCAAACACTTCTTCTGAAGAAGAACGTCTGTTGTACCTCATGCGATTAGAAGAGACTCATCGTGACGCTACCCTAGTTATAGAAGCCTAGAAGAAATGAGTTAAGGCCCAATATGAAAAACATGTCAAGCCTCACATTTTCTCCGAAGGCAATCTGGTTCTCGTCTATGAACAAGATCGGGATATGCTAGGAGCTGGAAAATTTGAAGCCATGTGGCGAGGTTCTTATATCGTTAAATGAGTTTTGCATAAAAGAGATTATGAGTTAGTGGACTACGACAATATCCCTTTGAGTGAACCCATAAATGGGTTGTACTTAAAGAAGTACTATGCCTAAGATCACCTGTGCATGAGTACATGTATTTTATTGTATCATACTTCTTGTGTGTTGTTAACGCTCTGTAAATTCCCAGAGGTTGTCAGGGTAGAAGAAATTTACAAGAGGTAACTTTATCCAACCACTTCGAAACTGGAATCTAGCCCTACCCGTTTCAGAGAGGGATCTCTCTGTATGCTTTAGCTATGTTTTAAATTTAAGATATTAGGCTAGTTATATAAAATAAGATAAGACTAAAACGTTTTAATGTTTTTGTTAAGTTGGCTGAAAAGGGTTTACACCTCTGTTGGGCTATTGGATCTGTATTATAAAGGTAGATATCCAAACATAAAATAAAATATTCTTTTCACAGGGCAAGATAATCCATTCAATGGATTCTTTAGTAGTTAAGTGATGGATAGTAGAAAAGATGAGAATATCAATTAAAGCAAAGAAGCATTTAAGAATTTCTTCACTGTAATATCAGAAAGATAAACATAAATATCTTTCAAAGCCGAAATAGGGTATACACAGATAAATCCTACAACATGTGTTACTTTTAAAAGATTAGATTAGAAAACAATATGACAACTGAGGGAGAAGAACATTTAACATAGAAAAGAAAACATCACCAATGAATAACACGCGAGAATCCGGTGAAACGTCTCTTTGTATTACTGGAAGATCTCTTGACAAAAAATTACAGTCTTTTAGCTTGCAGGGCGTAAAGATCAACCCTCAGTACTTCAAAGTTTGAAGTATTTATAATCAAAATTACATACGATCATGTCATTAAAGATCAGGATGTGGAAAATCTAAATTTATCTAACTAACTTAACACGATACAAAAATTTAGGAAATTGCTTGATGATGTGTTGAAACTTCATGTTGATTTCTAGGGTGAACCATTGGTGAGGCCTCTACATGACCTCATCTAACTAGATAGCTAACTAGGTTTGAACACCTCATCACCTACTCAATCAGACTACATAATTCTTCCCATCGAAGGTTACTGGGAACGCTGACTTTGAGCAATCTTTGGAAAACTTCATCCATCTCTGTATATTTGGAAAAAGTTGGCTTGATGATGAAAATGTAATGGATCTTGTGCTGTATGTTGATGTTTGATTGGAAAGATTATAAAAATGCCTTTCCTGAGATACTACCCTGTATTCCTGAGAACTTCAAACTATATTTAGCCACAGTGGCTAGCTTCTTTTTATAATCAGATAGTGTCATTAAATTGTCATTTATGACCCTTAAACCAGGGAGGCCTTTCTTCTACAGAGCTTCAATTTTGTTGAAAAACCTTTGCACTCCTATGTCCATAGCCTGGACCTTTTCCTCTAGTTGTATCATCAATCCTCTCTTGGTCAGGACCCTCTTGACTTTGAGGATGGTTTATGTCCTATCTTCAATTCTCAACTCCTCTAACTCTTCTCTGGTTTTTGAATTTAGGATTTTGATAATCTCGGTGGCTTCTGTGGGCATCTCTCCCAATTATCCTCTTATCTTTTCAATCACCTTCTTGATTCTCTATACCAATTCATTATGCTAGAACATGATTTGTACCATAGGCCATATTTCATTTATGGATTTGGTGATATTCATCCAGACATTTTCTTTGACCTCGGAAAGTGTTTTACCTACCATTGTTTGCTTCTGAAGCTATTGCAATTATTGTTTGAGCTTGTTTGAGGTTTGTTTTTCCTTGGATTAGATGGCTTGGTAAGAAGACTTGAGTTCCTGAAGGTTCTCAACCTCCTTTTTAAGTCTGCTAATCTTTGTCTCTTGCAAATTCATCTCTTCCATGGATTTAGCCAGCTCTATTGTCTTCTCCAGAGATATCAGTGGAGTTGCTGAGGGAATTTATGTTGCAGATGTTGTGCTTACTCCTGTGAGTGGAACTGCGCTTAATGGAATGACTTCCATAGGCTTTGACTGTTCCTTCTCTTTCAATAACTTTTCCAGTTCTGCCTCCATTTCTTTTAACTGTGCATTTTGCTCCATAATCAACCTAAGCATCTCATCCTTTTCCCCTTCTATCTCAGCTATCTCCTTTGCCTGTGCATATTCTATTGGTGGAAGTTTCAATTGTTTCCTCAAAGAGGCTATATCAACATTTTTCTTTTTAAGCATCTCCTCGACTGCTTTCACATTCGAAGGATCATACCCGATCTTGAAGACCAGTTCTTCCAATGTCTTAATCCTATTATCCTTTGCAAAGGATGATATCTTTTCTAGTTTCAGTTGTGTCTAGACGTTGCTCAGAGATTCCTGTAACTTAGAGGCAACAGTAGAAGCATCTACCAACGTGGAGAAAACTGTTTCTCCAGTTTTCCTGTGCAGATCCATTTGATCAGCAGGATGCACATCTTTAGTCTGAAATTTGAACATTTCCCTTTTGTAATCGGTGATTACTTTCAGGTCTGGCACCTATGCTTGTAGAAATTCCATGTGCATTCTACCCTTATTAGTGTTCAATGCAGACAACATTCTATGTTGTGTAGTTGATGTTTTCTTCCAGAACCGAGCATATGTGTTGCTGGTCAGCGTCTGATTTTTCTTTTTGTTCATATCATACTTCTCCAAAACACTCAATTTTGGTCATGTTTTGCTAGCTGGCTGACTGGTGGAGTATCTGTGGGATTGTTGGAAAAAAATTTGGACATGATCTGCTTGTTTCTTGTTCTAAGAAGCGACCAATCAACCTCCATAGTTGTAGTGGATGGGATTCCATTTTTATCAGCCATGTCAGGTGCATGACTAGTTTTTGGCCTCTTGGTGTATAATTGGAAATCTTCCACCGAGACTTCAGTGATGGAAGGTGAAGTATCCTTCATGGGTCTTTTATCCTTGGGAACCTGAGGTGTAGTCATCTATGAGACAGTGACCAAAGGGTCCTGCTATTCTATTTCAACCAGAGCGTTTAACTCCCATTCTGTTTGATTGGAGAACTTCTCTATCTCAGGCCTGGGTGTATGAACATATGGGATGTTTTTATTCTTAATCCTCATCTCATAAATTATCCTGCACGGATCATAGTGCCATGTGAAACTAAAAAAAAACTTCATTTCTTTTAGCTATCTATTTGCTTCCTCCCCAGCGCCTCGGCTATTGTAGATGAAATACCCAATCTGCCCTTTAATTCTAAGTTGTTGTTTCTTTTTTAGAGACACAAAATGTATGTCGTCTGAGTTGATCATTTGCCTTATGTACTCCAGGGAAAATATCCTCACAGGTAGATACTTGGGTAACTTGTATGGAGCCAATTCACACCCATACACTCTGATCTCTGTGTGGTATTGGTACAGGTACCAGTCTCCCATTTTTTCAAGGTCTGAAAGGTGTAAGATCCTCTGAATTTCCTCATTTATTCTCGTCTTAGGTCTACCACTGAGCATGCTCACCACGGGATGGTAGAACTGCTCGATAAACTTCTTGAATATAAATTTTGTAGAGTTTTTTCTAAGCAACAAAGTTCACGTTGTTACTGCCTGCGACCTCCCATCCTTGTCCATCTTCTGCATTGAAAAGGAAAATTTGTCCTCTTGGAAGAAAATGAACATGTAAGCCAGTATTGACGAATACTAGAACATGCCTTCTGTGGCGAAATTTGAGAATTTCTCATGAATTTTGTTCACCAGGAAAGTGTTGTATTCAAACTGAGTGGTGGGTTTCTCATCTGTGGAGAAAATGGACAAAAAACCCAATATGGGTCCATCCACCCATTGATGCGAAAAATACCCAAGCAGGGCACAAAGTGACGAGATGACCTAGTTTCCCTTCACTGAGAACAGGGAGGAACGATATGGGGATTTGTAGTGGGGAGATGAGCGGCTTGTGGGAGAAAAATCTTGAAAATCTGATCTCTTTGGGGGAATGATAGTTTCTGGTATAGTTCTGTGATGATTTCAAGATTGAAAGGTGAGGTAGATTCGGTTCTGGGTATTTGCATCATCTGATCAATGGTTTCAGGTGTGATGAGGAAAATAATTTCTCCTGATGAAGACACTATCGCTCTCTGGTCAGGGATGTAATGGTTCTGGCACTTGAGGGTGAATTCGGGGAAAGGGTGAACCTAGGGGAAATGATATATGGAAAGATTTGACTCCCAGAGCCCAATTTCATCACTTTGGTCCAAGAAAATGTCCTTTAGCCATGACTGTAAATCTGCGAAGTCGAATTCACATTTGGTGTCTGTGATTAAATGGTCTTTGTCGGTCAGAGGGATCTTGTCAAGGTCGACAAGAGGCAGGAGGAAAGGATTTTCCTCGGCCTCATTTTTCTTTGATTTTGGCACCATCATTGTAACAATACCTGCAAGTAAAACAAAAAGTTAGTGGGGAAGACAGTGGCTTTGGACAACTGACTGAAACCGAGAGGAAAATGAGGGTAAATGCTCTTTGGTGCGACAACAAGGTAAATGATGGGGGAATGAAGGGTGAAGGAAGTTTTGAGAAAACAGGTACATGTTGGGTGCAGGAGACAGCTCAACTGGCTAACGGATAGGTTAGCCTATAATAAATTTCCAACGGGTCATTTGGAGCATGAGATGGCAGGTGATAATGACTAACATATATGACTGGGTGACGTGGAGGGAGTCTATTGGGACTTGACCATGGTGAAGGGACTTGTAACAGGGAGAGAGGACTGATAGAGTAATCATATGTGATCTTTAGGGGAGAACGTGGAAAATGACTTCATGGGGTGATAGGGTATGTCAGACCATGGGAGGTGGTGGAATTCTGACCCAATGGATTCCTGCCACGTAGAGGAAAAGGGGCCCACCAGAAAACAATCCATTCCAAACCCCCCCTCCTCCATTAAAAACAAATCGTTCAGGGGGGTCCGAAAAACACCATGAGTCATCCATCAACGTGCCTGCTCTTGGACCATAGATCTATGTGCGATATTTAACCAACATTCCAGACCCCCCCCCTACCATTAAAAGTAGAACGGTCGAGGGGGTCTGAAATTCAATCTCATCCATTGATGAAGGTGTTGGTGCCTCATCCATTTATATTTGTGCCTTCGTT
>JZKD02S2185117.1:169540-186907 GCA_000966675.3 Picea glauca
CTGTTAAAAATAGAACGGTCAGGGGGGGGGGGTCCAGAAAAACTTGTCAACCATAGATCTGGGTGCCCATTCTCCAGTCGTTCATCAATGCACAATATTTATTTGGTGAGCGTAACATTATATTTTCTTGAAAACTTAAGATAAGTGCATTTTGTGGGTTTTCCCAAGCTTTCCCCGTCTTTATCACCATGGGGGGTTAAACATCAAGCCTTTAAACCTCAAATATCTAGTTCAACATTGATCATCATGCTTTCTTTATTGAGATAAAGCAAACTACCCTGTGCTCTATCCTAATTACCTATGAAAATTAGCCCAGATTAAATTGTTGGACTAAGAAATTACTCTATCCTAGGGTTATCTGACCAAGATTAGGCAGTTTGGTCAAATTTATTCACTAGCTAACCTAAATCACCTGGCTAAGATTTAACAGTTTAACCAAGCTTATTCACTACTCCTATCAACATCAATTTAAAATAACTTGGCCATGCCTGAACGGTATGGACCAGATCATTGTTATTGCATGGGGCTCTATTGAATTTCTTTTATGCCCTCTTTTATTATTTTTCTTTCTTTTCTTTTTCTTTTTCTTTTTCTTTCTTTTTCTTTTTCTTTTTCTTTTCTTTTTCTTTTTATCAAATTATTTGTAGAATGGAAAATCATTTGACAAGCAAAAACACTTAAAGAGATAACTTTCAGTCAACAGTTGATCCTATAAATTATAGGGTTATAACAATGGCTCCACCTGGGGATGGTACTCTCCTTGTGAAGTGCCAAGAATCTTGATTCCTGATGTTCTTAAAAACTTTCTCCATAGTTTCCTTTGTTGCTTGATTGGTTTTATTTTTGAAAATTGGAAGACAATGTTCAGTGGCTTAGGGCCTTCTCTATGGGCTTCAACCATCTGGTCAAAGTTATTTCACTCAAAAACTTTTAAGCAAAATGAAAATGGTTTGTACAATGGAAAAGTGTGACTGAAGGTCCCTACTAAGGAGGTGAATAGTGCTTCAACATTCTGCCATTTACAGGTCCTCCTGGCAGATTGGTCCCATCGTTGTTGTTGAGCAAGAAGGCATTATTTCCTATGAACGCTTGAATTATGAAAGGTCCCTTCCATAGACTGTTGAATTTTCCATGCTTTCCCTTATCTTCATTTCGGTCATCCCATCTTAGAACCAAGTCACCTAGCTCAAAGTCATCTTCTTTAGTTATTTTTTCAATAATCTTTTTAATGCTCTCTTGGACAACCTAAGTTTTGTTGTATACTTCTCTAGATTGCTGCAAGTGGATCATATGATTTATCCTTCTTTGGGATTCGTTCGGATGGGTTGGATCTCTTGCAGCAATTTCATGATAGGAACTCCTAAGGAAGTGGGAAAGACTACTTCAGTGCCATAGACCAGCTGATATGGTGACATACCAATTGACCTCTTGGTGGTCATTCTGTTAGCCCATAGTGCCAAAACCATCTTGTTATGCCATGACTTTTTGTTTTCTTGCAAATTTTTCTTAATAATGCTCACCAGGGTCTTATTGTATGACTCCGCCAGCCCATTTCCCTGAGGGTAATAAGTTGTGGAATGACCCAAACCAATATGATACTGGTTGCAAAATTTTATGAGCTTCTTAGATCAGAAAGAAGTTGCATTGTCAGTTATAATATTTCTAGGAAATCCAAAATGAGACAAGATAGTATTTTCAAGAAATTTAATAATGATAGAATCATTAGCTTTCCTGCTTGGTACAGCTTCGATCCATTTTGTGAAATATTCTGTAGCAGTAAGAATCCACCTATGATGGACCGAATAGGGAGGATGTATTTCTCCGATAAATTCTAATCCCCATTGCTGGAAAGGAGCTTCAACAAAGATTGGTTTCAAGGGAAAAGGAAGGAGCTTCTTTTTTCCCTCGAAAACCTGACATTTATAACACGAAGACACTTTCTGATGCACATCTGTGAACAACGTAGGCCAATAGAACCCATCTCTGAGAATTTTATTAGCTATGGTCTTCCAGCTCAGATGACCACCATAGTCTCCTACATGAAAATCCTGCAATACTTTGTCAACTTCATCTTTTAACAGACAATTCAACAAAATACCTCCAGGATCCTTCCAATATAGATTGCCTTCTAGAATGAAAAATTTTAATGCTTTCAATTTCAAAAACCTAGCTTTAGTTTTGGTCAGACCAGGGGGAGCTTGTAAGTTATTCAAAACAAATATCAAGTCTGCGTGCCATGGAGAGTTTAGAAATACCTCTTTCACGCTTGGAGTCACCTTCTCTCCCTGCTCATCTACTGCAGCTAATAAATTAATATCAAGAGCATGGAAATTGGATTCAGCCATTAACTTTTCTAGACCTTGACCTTTAATCAGTTTAGTAAGCTTAATCTCTATGTCATACTCTAGAATGATCGCAATCCATTTTCCTCTTCATCCATCTGGATTGTCCTGATTTAAAATGTCTTTTACTACCGTGTTTGGAACATATGCGATGGTGTGGAAATGGAGAATATACACTCTAAAATCCTTTATAGCTTTTACTAGGCCAAAAGCTTGTTTCTCCATTATTTTATAATTCAAAGCGGCATCTCTTAATGTTTTACTGAAAAAGGCTATGGGTTGTTCATACCCTTTGTTGTTTTTCTGTAGTAATACTGCTGCAATGGTATGTTCAGAAGCGAAAGAAAAAAGGTAAAAATCTTTGGTGAAATTAGGGTTGATCAAGACTGGAGCCTGTGTGAGTGCATGTTTAACTTGTTCAAAAGACTTCTTTGATTCAATGTCCCATTTTATTTTTGTGTCCTTTTCTAACATGTTTGGGATGTTCCTGAGAAGCTCGGCCAGGTTAGGTATGAATCTTCTCAGAAAAAATATTTTTCCAATGAAAGACTGTAACTCTTTGATATTCCTTGGGTGTTCTAGTTTCTAAATGGCTTCTATTCTGCTAGGATCTATCTTAATTCCATCCTTAGAAATTATGTGCCCCAACAGTTTACCTTCCTCTAATCTGAAAAGGCTTTTCTTAGGATTCAGAGAAATCCCAAATTTCCTACATTTCTCAAATACTCATCTGAGATGTCGTAAGTGCTCATCATCGGATTGGGAATACACAGTTATGTCATCCATATAAATGACAATAAAATTGCCAATTTATTCCACAAAAGAGATGTCCATCGCTCTTTGGAAAGTGGCCCCAACGTTCATCAACCCAAAATGAATTTTCACGTACATAAAGGTACCCCAAGGTGTTGTGAAGGTTGTTTTCTCTTGGTCATCTGGGTGAACAGAACCTGGTTATAGCCTGAAAAACCATCTAGTAAGGAGATTCGACTGGATCCAACTACCTTTTGTAATATGTGGTCCATTTTCGACAAAGGGTAGTTGTCCTTTAGAGAAACTTTGTTCAGGTTTCAGAAATCAATGCAAAGCCCGATTTCCCCATACTTCGTTCGGGTTGGGACCAAATTTGAAACCCATTTGGAAAATCGTAGGGAACTATGATTTTAGTATCATATATATTTTTAATTTCTTTTTCTACCATGGGAAGTAACTTGGGATTGATTCTCCTAAGTTTCTGTCTGAAAGGTTTTTGATCATCTTTTATCAGGATCCTATGTTGTATGATGCTCATGTCATAAGATTTTAAATCTTCATATCCTCATGAAAACACGTCCGCATATTCCTTGAAAAGTTCAATGTATTTGAGTTTCTGCTCAGGAGGTAAGGATTTAGAAAGTTTTACTATCCTGTGTTTCTCCTCTGTCCCTATGTTAATGTCTTCAACCTCTTTCCCACTGGCTTTGATTTTAGGTTTTTTAGCTACATCATTGAAATCAAATAAGTCTTCTAACAGAACTAAACCCCTCGGTAAGACATTACTTTTTAAATAAAAAACGTCATATTATATCTCATCTTCTCCTAACTCTTCTGAATCTATTTTATTTACACTGTCATTTCCAAAATTGGATTTATTGACATTTTCATCATTGTTTTCTAAGTCTATGTTTGTACACTCGAAATCATTTTTACATTGTAGAAAATCTTCAATTTTCTCATCATTCCCAAATACCTACCAGTATCTGATGTTTTCAGGGACAGTTGGTCTGCACTTCACCTCCACCGTGTATGGGCGAGTGGAACGAAAAGGTTTCTTGCACGTAGTTTTTGATGTAGCTAATCCATCTGCCAAAATATTCTGTCCCCTGGGCATCACCTGCAAATCAAATACAGTGAAACATTTAAGGGCATCCAAAAAAACATTCCTATAAGCTCTGAGACTGGGATGTTTTGTTGTATACTCACCTTTGATTTGTTTGATAATTAATTCAGAATCACCTCTTACCATGATTTGTTTGGCACCAACTTTCTTTAGAAGTTTTAGACCGAGCATCAAAGCTTTGTACTCAGCTATGTTGTTAGTGCATTGAAAATTCAATTTGTAAGAATGGTTTTCCAAATACCTATATTTGTGATTGTGCAACCAAACTCCTACTCCAACTCCTTCTTTGCTTATATCTCCATCGAAGTCCATGCTCCTGAAATCTGCTGGCAATTCTTCACTTATCACATTTTTATTTCTTTCTTCCTCAGTGATTTCTTGGCCTTATTTCGGATCAAATGTGTCTTCTTCTAGCTGAGAGATTTGTTCTCCCGTATCACCGTCATTATATAGGATGAAGGAATCTAGGTCAGAATGTGCAGAGTACAGAGGATAGTTATGTGGCTTTTCTTAGATATTGGCCATATATTTCATCAACGTCTCTCTGTACAGTCTTCTTTGTTGCCTGAATACCGGGATGGTGGCATACGACATATCCAACTACAAAGTACCTTTCAACTTATCCCCCCAAGAACTGGACAACAACATACCATATTTCGGGGCAATGTCTGAGACCACAACATCCATAACCATGCCTTTTGATGGAATCTGAGCTAGAGTGATACATAAGTCCTTGATCAATCCGATACATCTGAATTTACCGGAGTCAATAGAGTGTAAGTCCTTGTAAGGTCTGGTGACCTCAAGTCCCATTTTTTCCATCACTGCTTTAGGCATTAGGTTATGGGAGGCACTTGAATCTAACATAGCATTATGCAGAATCAAGTGTGTATATTAAGTCTAATGTAAAAGGGAGCGACAACACCATTGTCAGTCTGACCATCAACTTCAGGGCCAAACAGGAGTTCAGGTTGGTCATTGGTAAGATTTATAGTGTCCGAATGATTCGCCAACCCAACGGTTAAGGCCTTAGTTCCTATATCAGGTTCAATGCTCAGTGCTTTGATCACCTGCGATTGGTAAGCATCCTTACTCATCAACTCGGAAAGGGGAATGGGAATTTTCACTTTGGCTAATTCCCCTTCGAGGATGAAAGGTGTAGGTGCTCTGCTTTGGCTCGACAATTCTGATTTGTCCACCATAGTCTTTTGGGCAGAAGTATTTGGTGGTTTGGTTGATGAAACCTCAGTCTGCATTGATATTTGTAAAATGGTAAGGTTTCTTTTTGTTGGAGCTTCAGCATTACCTTTCTCAGGGATCTTTTTGGTAGAAGGCTCAGGGGATTTCTTGGTTTCGACCACTTTCTTCATTTCGATTACCTTTTTTGGGGAATTTTCATCCATCTTCTTACTTCGCAAATTGTACCACCTGTGTACCTCCATAATGGAATTTTCAAATGCCTTTTGTTCAGTCTCTTCAGCTTCCTCGCTCACTTGCATTTGAGAACGGAAAAGTTCTTGCTCTTCCCGAGTGAGGAAAATAGCTTCGTTATCGTGAATGCCCATGAGGTTTATGTGTGTGTCCTCCAATTATTCAATTGCCTCTCCTCCTTCATCGACATAATTTCCCTGTAGGGGTGTTCTGATTTGTTGATCAGGACCCCTCTATTCTCTTTGATCCATGGGATCTCTCTGCCTGATTTGAGGAGGATTTCTTCTGAAGTTAGGATTCTGAATTTGTGGAGCAGGTTGATTTTCTCTAGGAGGATTTCTTTCGGATACAGTAAGTCTCTCCATCATCCTTTCCATTTATCTAGCTAAGGAATCCAATTTGGCATCAGAAGAAGATGTGGAAGGTTCTTCTTTAATCGTGACTCTCCTTTCGGTCCTCTGCCATGCCCTTTTATCCAACAGGTTGGCCTCCACACTTATCGTACTTTTCTGCATGTCCTCCAGGGTGGTGGAGTTTCTTTACCTTAATTGATATGACATATCAACATTGAAACCGTCAGGGAATTTTATCAGTGCTAAACCTTGTGGGGGTTTAATATCGGATGGAATCGCATTGTATAGATTATTGAAGCAGGTGTAGTAATCTTGAACTGTCTCACCTTGATTCCTTTTGATGTTTTTGTATTCTGACAAGATCTAGAGAGGGTTTTTCTTTACCTCCCATCTGTCTAGAAAACTTCTTTGAAACATTGTAAGGTTGAGCACTGAGGAAGCACATAATCCTTTATACCATTTCTTCATGCCATGGGTCAAACTCTGCGCAAATAGTATCATTTGAACGTCAGCTTCATCTACTTCCTGCAGGTCAAAATAGTCATTCATTTTATCAATGTGATGTTGTGCATTCAAGGGCCCCGTACCATTGAACTATGGAAGTCTTGTTTGATAATCCTAGGGCATAGCGTGTAAAGGTGTGGCCAGCACCAAGGGAGCATATCTGGCTACCATGATAAATGGAGGAGGTGGGATAGCAACCTGGATGATAAGTAGGGAAATGACAGAAGACCAGGATGCGGAGGGGCTAGATGGCATAGGGCGAGCGGTTTGAGGTTTTACAGCAAGAGATAGTACTTCAGGGGTCTGGGGCTACAGGACTTTGGGATCTAAAACGGTTTCAGTCACAAAGCTATCAGATTTCGTTCTAAATAGGATTTGTTCAAAAATGGTGTCAAAGTCATGATATTGAAGGGAAACAAGTTCCTTCGGAAGAGAAAGGGACCTGTGAAAAGGAATATGACTCCCTGGACCTTCTACAATGGTCTTCTTTCTGAGTAACTGTTATAGATTATCAGTTGCTATTGCAGGTTCTGGGTCTGGGTGGGATCGAGTATAAGCTCTTTTAGGAGCCATATTTTGTAAATTTTATATATATATATATTTTAGTTTTATGAGTCTGAAATTAATATGTACAATCTTTTAACAACCTCTAAACATTATTTATTTCTCAGATTTACAATTTGTTCAAAAACAAGGTCTTCTTCTAGGGAAAAAGAAAACGTGGTGTTGAAAGTTTGTTCAGGTCCCCAGTATGGTCGCCACTATGTTAACGCTCTGTAAATTCCCAGAGGTTGTCAGGGTAGAAGAAATTTACAAGAGGTAACTTTATCCAACCACTTCAAAACTGGAATATAGCCCTACCAGTTTCAGAGAGGGATCTCTCTGTATGCTTTAGCTATGTTTTAACTTTAAGATATTACGCTAGTTATATAAAATAAGATAGGACTGAAAAGTTTTAATGTTTTTGTTAAGTTGGCCTAAAAAGGTTTACGCCTCCGTTGGGCTATGGGATCTGTATTATAAAGGCAGATATCCAAACAGAAAATAAAATATTATTTTCACAGGGCAAGATAATGCATTCAATGGATTCTTTAGCAGTTAAGTGATGGATAGCAGAAAAGATGAGAATATCAATTAAAGCAAAGAAGCATTTAAGAATTTCTTCAATGTAATATCAGAAAGATAAACATAAAGATCTTTCAAAGCCGAAACAAGGTATACACAGATAAATCCTGCAACATGCATTACTTTTAAAAGATTAGATTAGAAAACAATATGACAACTAAGTGAGAAGAACATTTAACATAGAAAAGAAAACATCACCAATGAAAAACGCGCGAGAATCTTGTGAAACGTCTCTTTGTATTACTAGAAGATCTCTTGACAAAAAATTACAGTCTTTTAGCTTGCAGGGCATAAAGATCAACCCTCAGTACTTCAAAGTTTGAAGTATTTATAATCAAAATTACATACGATCATGTCATTAAAGATCAGGACGTGGCAAATCTAAATTTATCTAACTAACTTAACAAGATACAAAAATTTAGGAAACTGCTTGATGATGTGTTGAAACTTCATGCTGATTTCTAGGGTGAACTGTTGGTGAGGCCTCTGCACAACCTCGTCTAACTGGATAGCTGACTAGGTTTGAAAACCTCATCGCCTACTTGATCAGACTGCATAACTCTTCCCATCGAAGGTTACTGGGAACATTGAATTTGAGCAATCTTTGGTATACTTCATCCATCTCCGTATATTTGGAAAAAGTTGGTTTGATGATGAAAATGTACTGGATCTCATGCTGTATGCTGATGTATTATTGGAAAGCTTCTAAAAACACCTTGCTTGTGATATTGCCCTATATTCCTGAGAACTTCAAACTATATTTAGCCATAGTGGCTATCTTATTTTTATAATCAGATAGTTTCATTAACTTGTCATTTATGACCCTTAAACCAGGGAGGCCTTTCTTCTGCAGAGCTTCAATTTTGCTGAAAAACCTCTGCACTTTTATGTCCATAGCCTGGACCTTTTGCCCTAGTTGTATCATCAATCCTCTCTTGGCCAGGACCCTCTTGACTTCGAGGATGGTTTCTGTCCTATCTTTAATTCTCAACTCCTCTAACTCTTCTCAAGTTTTTGAATTTAGGAATTTGATAATCTCAGTGGCTTCTGCAGGCATCTCTCCCAATTCTTCGCTTATCTTTTCAATCGCCTTCTTGATTCTTTGTACCAGTTCGTTCTGCTCGAACATGATTTGTACCATAGGCCAAATTTCATTTATGGATTTGGTGATATCCATCTAGACATTTTCTTTGACCTCGGCAAGTGTTTTACCTGCCACTGTTTTCTTTTGAAGCTGTTGCAATTCCTATTTGAGCTTGCCTGATGTTTTTTTTTCCTTGGATTAGCTGGCTTGGTAAGAATACTTGAGTTCCTGAAGGTTCTCAACCTCCTTTTTAAGTATGCTAATCTATGTCTCTTGCAAATTCTTCTCTTCCATGAATTTAGCCAGCTCTACTATCTTCTCACGAGATATCAGTGGAGTTGCTGAGGGAATTTCTGTTGCAGATGCTGTGCTTATTCCTGTGAGTGGAACTGCGCTTAATGGAATGGCTTCCATAGTCTTTGACTATTCCTTCTCTTTCAATAACATTTCTATTTCTACCTCCATTTATTTTAATTGTGCATTTTGCTCCATAATCAACCTGAGCATCTCATCCTTTTCCCCTTCTGTCTTAGCTATATCTTTTGCCTATCCATCTTCTTTTGGTGGCAGTTTCAATTGTTTCCTCAAAGAGGTTATATCAACATTTTTATTTTTAAGCATATCCTCGACTGCTTTCACATTCGAGGGATCATACTCGATCATGAGGACCAGTTCTTCCAACGTCTTAATCCAATTATCCTTTGCAAAGGATGATATCTTTTCTAGTTTCAGTTGTGTCTGGACGTTTCTTAGAGATACCTGTAACTTAGAGGCAGCAGTAGAAGCATTTTCCAACATGGAGAAAACCATTTCTCCATTTTTCCTGTGCAGATCCATCTGATCAGTAGGATGCACATCTTTAGTTTGAAATTCGAACGTTTCCCTTTTGTAATCAGTGATTACTTTCGGTTCTGGCACCTGTGCTTGCAGAAATTCCATGTGCATTCTACCCTTCTCAGTGTTGAATGCAGACAACAGTCTATGTTGTGCAGTTGATGTTTTCTTCCAGAACCGAGCATATGTGTTGTTGGTCAGCGTCTGATTTTTCTTTTTGATCATATCATACTTCTCAAAAACTCTCAATTTTGGTCATGTTTTTCCTAGATGGTCGACTGGTGGAGTATTTATGGGCTTCTTGGAAAAAACTGCGGAAAGGATCTGCTTGCTACTTGTGCTAAGAAGTGACCGATCAACCTCCATAGTTGTAGTGGATGGGATTCCCTTTTCACCAACCATGTTAGGTGCATGACTGGTTTTTGGCCTTTGCGTATAATTGGAAATCTTCAGCCGAAACTTCAGTGATGGAAGGCGAAGTATCCTTCCTGGGTCTTTTATCCTTGGGAACTTGAGGTGTAGTCATCTGTGAGACAGTGACCAAAGGGTCCTACTATTCTATTTCAACCAAAGTGTTTGGCTCCCATTCTGTTTGATTGACGAACTTCTCTATATCATGCTTGGGTGTATGAACATATGGGATGTTTTTATTCTTAATCCTCATCTCATAAATTATCCCGCACGGATCATAGTGCCATGTGAAACTAACCAAAAACTTCATTTCTTTTAGCAATCTGTCTGCTTCCTCCCCATCACCTCAGCTATTACAGATGAAAGACCCAATCTTCCCTTTAATTCTAAGTTGTTCTTTCTTTTTTAGAGACACAAAATGTATGTCGTCTGAGTTGATCATTTTCCTTATGTACTCCAGGGAAAATATCCTCACGGGAAGATACTTGGGTAACTTGTATGGAGCCAATTCGCACCCATACACTCTGATCTCTATGTGGTCTTGGTATAGGTACTGGTCTCCCATTTTTGCAAGGTTTGAAAGGTGTAAGATCCTCTGAATTTCCTCATTTATTCTCGACTTAGGTCTGCCATTGAGCATGCTCACCACGGGATGGTAGAACTGCTTGATAAATTGCTTGAAACTGAATTCTATAGAGTTTTGTCTGAGCAGCGAAGTCCACGTTGTTACTTCTTGCGACCTTCTGTCCTTGTCCATCTTCTGCATTGAAAAGGAAAATGTGTCCTCTTGGAAGAAAATGAACATGTGAGCCAGTATTGAGGAATACCGGAACATGTCTTTTGTGGCGAAATTTGAGAATTACTCATGAATGTTGTCCGCCAGGAAAGTGTTGTAGTCAAACTGAGTGGTGGGTTTCTCATATATGGAGAAAATGGACAGAAAACCCAATATGGGTTCATCCACCCATTGATCCGAAAAAATACCCAAGCAAGGCGCAGAGCAACGAGATGACCTAGTTTCCCTTCACTGAGAACAGGGAGGAAGGATACGGGGGATTTGTAGTGGGGAGCTGAGCATCTTGTGGGAGAAAAAGCTCAAAAATCTGAGCTCTTTGGGGGAATGATAGTTTCTGGTACAGTTCTATGATGATTTCAAGATTGAAAGGTGAGGCGGATTCAGTTCTGGGTATCTGCATCATTTGATCAATGGTTTCAGGTGTGATGAGGAAAAGAATTTATTCTGATGAAGACACTATGGCTCTCTGGTCAGGGATGTAATGGGCCTGGCACTTGAGGGTAAATTCGGGGAAAGGGTGAACCTAGGGGAAAAGATACAGGGGAAGATTTGACTCCCAGAGCCCAATTTCATCACTTTGGTCCAAGAAAACGTCCTTTATCCATGACTATAAATCTGTGAAGTCAAATTCACATCTGGTGTTTGTGATTAAATGGTCTTTGTTGGCTAGAGGGATCCTGTCATGGTTGAAAGGAGGTGGGAGGAAAGGATTTTCCTCGGCCTCTATTTTCTTTGATTTTGGCACCATCACTATAACAATACTTGCAAGTAAAACAAAAAGTTAGCGGGGAAGATTGTGGCTTTGGACAACTGACTGAAACAGAGAGGAAAATGGGGAAAAATGCTCTCTGGTGCGGCGACAGGGTAAATGATGGGGGAATGAAGGGTGAAGTAAGTTTTGAGAAAACGGGTACCCGTTGGGTGCAGGAGACAACTCAGTAGGCTAATGGATAGGTTAGCCTATAATAAATTGCCAATGGGTCATTTGGAGCATGAGATAGCAGGTGACAATGACTAACATATATGACTGGGTGACGTGGAGGGAGTCGATTGGGACTTGACCATGGTGAAGGGACTTGTAACAGGGTGAGAGGACTGATAGAGTAATGAGATGTGATCTTTAGGGGATAACGTGGAAAATGACATCATGGGGTGACAGGGTATGTCATACCATGGGAGGCGGTGGAATTTTGACCCAATGGATTCCTGCCACGTAGAGGAAAAGGGGCCCACCAGAAACCAATCCATTCCAGACCCCCCCTCCTCTGTTAAAAACAAGTCATTGGGTGGGGGAAACACCATGAGTCATCCATCAGCATGCCTGCTCTTGGACCGTAGATCTATGTGCGATATTTAACCAACATTCTGGACCCCCCCCCTACCATTAAAAGAAGAATGGTCCGGGGGGTCCAGAATTCAATCTCAGTTGTTGATGAAGGCATTGGTGCCTCATCCATTTATATGTGTGCCTTCATTATCTTCTATTTCAGACCGCCCCGCCTCCGTTAAAAATAGAACGGTCAGGGGAGTCTATAAAAACTTGTTAACCGTAGATCTGGGTGCTCGTTCTCCAGTCGTTCATCAATGTGTGGTCTTTATTTGGTGAGCACAACATCATATTTTCTTTGAAACTTAGGATAAGTGTGTTTTGTGGGTTTTCCCAAGCTTTCCCTGTCTTTATCACCATGGGCGGTTAAACATCAAGCCTTTAAACCTCAAAGATATGGTTCAACATTGATCGTCATGCTTGATTTATTGAGATAAAGCAAGCTACCCTATACCTATGACAATTAGCCAATATTAAATTGTTGGACTAAGAAATTACTCTATCCTGGGGTTATCTGACCAAGATTAGGCAGCTTGGTCAAATTTATTCACTAGCTAACCTAAATCACCTGGCTAAGATTTAACAGTTTAGCCAAGATTATTCATTACTCCTATCAACATCAATTTAAAAGAACTTGGTCATGCTTTAACGGTATGGAGAAAATCATTGTTATTGCATGGGGCTCTATTGAATTTCTTTTATGCCCTCTTTTATTCTTTTTCTTTCTTTTCTTTTTCTTTTTCTTTTTCTCAAATTATTTCCAGAATGGAAAATCATTTGACAAACAAAAACACTTAAAGAGATAACATTTCAGTCAACAATTGATCCTATAAATTATAGGGTTATAACATGTGTTACTGTAGTATGCTTTTTCGTTATCTGGTCTCTAGCCTCAACCACTTATGTTACGTTGTGTTTGGTTTCCATATGTCGAAGTCTTCTCTACCCCACATTGGCTTCACTGATGGTGCTAGTCGTAGTACTTAGAACCTTTCTTCTGCTACTTGGGCAATTTACACCCCTACAAATGAACTTATCACTCTACTAGGTGTGTGTCTTGGTCGTGCGACTAACAATATTGTAGAATATAGCGTCATTATCGAATTGTTGATTGATGCTATTTCACTTGGTATCTGCCACTTGGTTGTACGACTCGATTCGCAGCTAGTAGTACTATAGTTAAGTAATGTCTATGCTATTCAAAGTCCTACTTTATTACAGGTATATTTAAAAATTCACCTCTTGGAACGTTATTTTGATTATATTGAGTACTAGCACATTCCTAGATGTCTAAATACATTGACTGATGCATTAGATAACTATGTATTAGACATACATTTGGGCCATTTATAAACCAATCACATCACATGTATCACACAACACAAGATAAGACAGTAGAAGTCGTATATATGTATATAACAATCAAAGGTTTTACAAAAAGTTTACATCCAAGGACCAAAATCTCAAAATGTGAAGCTCATAACTTCTACAACACATCATCATGGGTGACACTCACGATAACACACAACTACCTGGGCCACCCTATGAAGCAATCGGCTAATAAACTCTGACACCCCCACAGTGTGGTGCTGATAATGCCTAGGGATCTCTCCAATAGTCATATCTGGAATGTCAGCGGTCAACCCATCCAATTTTTTCTCCACTGCCTCATAGTCATTGGCATCCCATCGCGCCACTAGAGCCGCCTCTCCTCGTTGTTGAGTAGGAGATGTTCCTGGAGGTCAATATGGCCCCACATCTATGTCATCAAAAAGAGATTTTTTTATTAGTTCTTGGACAAACATAAAAACATTGTATATGATAAAAATTACAAAAACATTTAAAAGAAAAAAATGTGTACTTCTTACCTAGGTCACCCCACTGAGTAAATTTGGATCCCCTCGGAAGTCCATATCGGCATATGCGTAGTCATCAACCATCAGTATTTGTGCCTGCAACCAGTAAAAGAATGAGTCATTGTATTTGATGATGGGCCCAGCTACATGTCGGGCCATGAGGTTGCACTACCTCAGCATCCTCGGATCTTGTGGGGCCAATAAACCCCAATCAACCTGTAATCTTAGCAATGGGACCCTCTCGAGAAAGAAGGACACCAAAAGTGATCCATACCCAAACTGCTTCAAGTCGCCCCTCCTGCATTTCATCAATTGCCTCTTCATACTGCGGAGAACTGCATCCGACCAGTTGAAGACTCATGGCTCTGTGCACTCTATGGCATATTAGAAGTAGCTCTAGAGAGACATGTGTGGAGCTGCGCTCCCAGCCATGCATGCTATAGTGAACAAGATGGTTCACAGGGTCAAATTTTGGACCCCCAAAATAGCAACCTTTCCCTTGCTTCTTTCTTCCTCTGGAACGCAGTACTGGCAACAATACTCACTCATAGGGAGTCTGCCGCCTCGACTACCAGTCAAGCTAGCGTGGTACCCATGCCGTGATAACCCTGTTAGAAAGTAGATATCCTTGATATCCAGGGTCAATGTGTGGACTCCCACATGAAACAACTGTTGGTCCATGTTCCACATATGAACTAGGTGTTGGAGCCGCCTTTGCTTTTTCTATCCCGTCTTGAATTTCATGTCTTAACGCTTGAAATCGAAAGATGGTTTTTGTATTTTACATCTGTGGTTTCAAAATCTCTGAAGTCTTATCACACAAGCAGTAGTAATTATTGTATTCTCGAGGTGAGTTCTACTTTTCGTCAAAAATTTTCCCCCTTTGTTCTACCTCAAGATTTTGTATGTTGGATGCTATAGATCATGTAGTTCACAAATCCTGAGCAACAAAACGATGAAATCGTTTTAAAATTTTACCCAGGGTAGTAACGGGAGTAAAATTTTATAAATCATGATTAAACATCATTGGGTTTTCACGCCTCAACGTTCACTAATTCTAAAATCCTTATCGTCGTAAGCCTAATAGCCGAAACCACTAAGTCCTTATTTTAGTAACCCGGGTCAAGGTTAAAGGTAAAATCTAAGTCATGGTTGAGTTCTGTCGGCAATTCGCCACTCGGCGCGTTCTCTTTTAAAAAACTACACTATCTATGCGCCGAGTCACAAAGTTGTGATAAAGATATGAACATGATTAATCAAGAACTTAATATGATTTTATCCCCTCTTTTAATTAAAATGTATCATCGCGACCTTGCAGTTTTGTGACTCGGCATGCGAACTTCTCGGAACTTATACCTTCGAAGCTCCAAGTCACGATATGGCGATATAAATAATTACATCATTAATTAAGCGCCTAATCACAATTACGTTTTTATTAACCAAAATCAATCATCGCAATTTCGGGGGTTAGAGGTTCATAGGTTTAAAGCAAAATTCCCGATACAACGAGTACCGAAAGATTAATTAACTTTGGTAAAACCAGATTAATTAAACTAAATCAATACCTCCCATGTCTTGATGCTTTCACAATTTACGAGGCAGTCTTAATTCTTCCTTACACCAACTAACATTTCGAACAACCAAAATTTATGGCATTAATTAGAAATAAGGTGAATCGACAAATAAGGATTTGGGTTTTTATTGCTATATTTATTTCTAAACATGATTTGACCGATCTATTCTTAAAAAGTATCGATTTTTCAAATATATAGAGTTGTTATTCGTTATAACAAATTTATTTCTATAATACGCAGAGCACACTTTCTCAATGAGATAACTTCTGTATGTATACATATTTTTATTGCAGAAGAGCTAAAGCAGGATCTCCCGCCATGACCCCGTGAAAAGCATCTAAAGCCAGCGTTGAGGTTGTAGGACAAGGTTCATACAACGTCGGTGATACTTCACCTCGAAGTGTCGAATATGTCCCGAACTGGTCGTTCATTTCTGATGTTCCGCAGGTTGAATTAGTGGATCATTCCAATGATTCCAGTGACAATGAAAAAGATGAGATAACCACCAAATATAATATCGTCTTTCAATCGAGAATCTATAAAGTAGCAGCCAGGCCACGACTTCTCCCCTAGTATAATATGGTATGATGGGCATTAGACCATGTGGACATACCAACCAGAACCATCATGAATGAGCAGAAGGTCACCATCGGGATTTCCAGACCTGAACATCTGCAAGCTATGTACAAGTTGCCCACAGCATCCAACCTTACATATGGTGCCGAATTCTTGGAAAAGTTCAAACAGAAGGAATGTGTGTAGTATGACAAGACCATGTCTATCTTAATAAGAGATTGGGTTTCACACCCTGTGAAGTTCAGGGCAGACAGTCATGGTATATATTCAATAGCTTCCTTGGAACTATAGTTCAAGTATGTAGCTATGATGACATGTAGATTATACGGGAGAGAGGACACCTCACATTTCTTTCTTCAATGGGTGCCTCTAATACATCAAGTTGTCAAAGGATGTTCTTTAGGCTGGGCAAAAATGTTGTCTGATAGCTTGAGAAGTCGGATTACAGAGTATTAGGCGCAGAAAGAGAGCGGAAAGATTTATTCATTTTTTATGTCTTCATACATTATGGATGTCGTATTCTTTCTAACACCATTTCTCTTAATTAGATAGATTTGGACTCCAGCAGAGGCCGAGCCCATCCATGTCTATCATTCGAAATTATGGGAAAACAAAGTGGCAGATGTCGTATATGAAATCTTCAATTGGGTGATGGTACCTCTACATGTCACTATTTTCGGTCACCCGTCGCCCAGGATCTCGGATAGTATAGTGATGAATTTGAGAAGTATAGCTGACTGGTATGTAGAAGCCCAATTCTCATATCTTAGAGTTTTTGGGGCTTCTGTTCCCCCACATGCATTGCCATTATTTATCCCTGACAAGATGGCTTGTCACGAAGTTGTTAGACAAACAGTAATCGGTGGCATAAGCAAGGAGCTTAAGGGATACTCAAAGAAGGTATGGCCACCTTTTCCTGTTCGTTTAAACTCATATTCTTTATTAGATTTTGGGCATGCTAAAGCTGAGGCAGCAACCCTAGAAGACCTAAAATTGGTCCTTATTGAATTCAAGAAGCACGATTCGCAAAGGGTCGTGAGTAATCATTTGGCCAGTTGCGGACTCAAGAGATTTGAGCATGAAAATTATCCCTCGGATGACATTTTCCGAGGCGCAAGATCCTATGCTGAGATTTTAGCTTGGATACAAACCTTTGTTGCAAGATTGATTGTTGTCATTCATGTCAACCCTAGTCATGGGTTTTGGACCGCAAGATTGATAAAGGTATTTGGACATGAAGGAAAATGCACATGCATATACAACACCCATGAATGG
>JZKD02S2185117.1:188107-202509 GCA_000966675.3 Picea glauca
TCTTATACTATTGTTCATTGCTCATTGGATATAATTGAATGGTTTAAGTATAAGTTTAAAAAGGTTTTTAAATTGTACTTGATACTGATTCACCCCCCTCTCAGTATCAACAACCTTGGCACTTGAAGAGAGGGCCGATGTTCTAAAGTTCCAAGAACATCGACGCAGTTTTCTTCCCGTAGTATTATGGGGTGAGAATCCAAGTACAACGGAGGTGAAACAAAAAGATGCCGAAGGCTCCAAAGATGCGACACCCAGTGAAGAAAAACACCAGGATGGGGAAGAGCAGACTAAGAGCCCAAAAGCAGAGATAAAGACTCCCGACCCACCGAAGAAGCAGACTCTGGTTACTACTCTGGGACAATCAATG
The DNA here is from genome assembly GCA_000966675.3 of Picea glauca. Classification (NCBI taxonomy): domain Eukaryota; kingdom Viridiplantae; phylum Streptophyta; class Pinopsida; order Pinales; family Pinaceae; genus Picea; species Picea glauca. The sequence continues at coordinate 188,478 of JZKD02S2185117.1, forward strand.
AAGAAAATCGGAGATCCTATCATATCGGTTACTCCCTTGCAGTAAACTCAAGGAAATATTGACACAGGGTGGATCTTAAATGAAGAATTGAGGCCCATAAGGGTAGAAGAGCTCCCTCCAAATGAGTTCTTCTTTGATAAGAAGAGAAAGGTAGTGGTAAAGAGAGAATTCTATCAGGAAGGGGAATCAACAGCCAAGAAATAAAAAGTTATGACTGATGGGAAAGACAAGAGGAATGAACAATTCACGATGGAAATAGATGGTACATTAGGGGCATATGCCATGACGAATCAATTTTCAGTCGGGTTTTTTAAAAAATAGCTGAAACAAAAAAATCGCCTCATCAAAACCCTAGAAGCCAGACTAGCCACTACAGAGGAGGTTGCCAAGGACCAGGTGAGTGTAGGGATAGAACAAGCAAGTTTGGCCGATAAAAGTGAGATAGAGCTGCTCAAGACTAAGCTCTAACAAGTAGAGCTGGTGGTTCAGAATGGTCAGATACAAGTGGGCCAGCAAAAAGACTTGATCGAACAGCTACAGGCTAGTGTGAAAATCGTCGAAAGTAAAGTTATAAATATCGGGATGTTCCAATCCTAGGCGATGGAGATTCGGAGAAAAGTTTCCGTGGCCCAACGAAATTTACTCGCCAAGGTAGAGGTGATTCAGGACAACTTCTTTCTTGTAACTCAAGTTTTCCAAAACTTATCAGATAAAAAAAGAGAAGCTGGAGTAGAACGGGTCACCTTTCAAGAGGATGTGATAGCTACGAACAACAGGGAAGCGAGAAGTACTCCCATGTTTACCATTTTGGAGCAGACCAGAGGAAATATTCTGTTAAAAGAATGGGAACACAACGTCTCGGAAGGTAAGCTGGAAGTCAAGAGGGTAAGGAAATCCTTAGAAGAATCTTTTAGTTCTATATATGGTAACCTGCTAGGTATTGATAGCGGAGGTAATGTCGAGGCATTGATTCAAATGAATATGACAAAAATATCACTTGATTTAAATTAAAAAGAAGAAAGAGATTCGGTCGAGATCTCACAAGTGACTATGGCAGATATAGTCCAAATAGATAAATGTATGATTAAACCAAGTGTGAAATTGTGCACTATTGACATCATGGACAGACAGATGGAAGATAGGTTGCCGCAATTGGCCCGAGATTGTTACTCTTTTGAAGCCAATTGTCAAGCAGAACCGTCCAGGCTGATATCTCGATTGATTGAAAAATGTGTCACTTGGACTGAGCACGTGCGAGGAAAATCTTCTTGCACCAAATAAAGACAGAGAAAAAGAAATGGAGTGATTTCTCTCCTCCCTATCATAACTGAAAACTTTGCAACGATTGAGATTCCATCTTATTGTAAAACTGTATAAATATACCATAGAAAGAAAGAAAAGAGGCTGGACCTTTTTGTGTCGATTGTAACAGAGGTTTTACATTTTGAGAGTTAATATAAATCAAATCTGAAGATTTTCAATTCCATCACGACTGTGTTATGAGTTTGTTTCCTTGTATCTCATATTTCGTTTCATTTCATATTCATATCTGATGAATGCTTCGCTATAACTTAGTACAACCTCTACTATAGTGAATGAATTTTGGTTTTTTATATTGTTTACTATTTTTCCTTTGTACCAACTATCACCAAGTATAAGACCAGTCAACACTTTCAGAATTCTATATATATTTTATGCTTCATCGGGTTACTTCTTTACATTTTTCTTCTTCTGTTTATACATGAGATTCTCCCTTGATAGGATCCTTACTCGATAGACGGCTAAATGTTTTCTCCCACCTCATACATTTTATTAAAATATAACCCAGTTATAGGAAAGAACCTTTGATTTGCATTCCTTTTATTCCTGAAACTGTAAACTCTCTTCCATACGACCGAATTGAGACAACACTCAACTTCCCCTGAGTTTTCCTTATTTTACTGTTCCTCTATGACTGTCCCTGTACCAACACAGCCCAATATCGAACCCGGATTATCAAATCGAACACACATTGCCTTAAACCTTTTCGGTACTATTCTTAAAACAACCACTACACGGGTTGAACTCAAATGTTCATGGGCAGCGATTGAGCAGGATATAAACATCCAAGAATAGTTGGAATCTAGACAACGCCAACATAGAAACCATCCCTAGTTTCCCTTGCCGAAGGTTGACGTTTCTCTTTTCTCTACCCTTTACCCACTTTTGGATGCCTAGACACTATACTTCTAAGCCTTAAGTATAGACTCTGGAACAACATCTTTTTGGCGCCATTTCCGGGGATGGAAGTTACGAAATCTTTTTCCCTAGGAAAACGACATTTTTCTTTTCGTTGAGAGTGTTACCCTTTAATAGTGAACAAAGAGTACACACCAAAACCCGGATGGTAAGCAGATTACACCCGTTAACGATCTTGAGAAGATTCTAAAGGCGAAAGGCTCTCTTAAGACAACCGCTACAGTCTATAAGCTTAAACACCCACAATTGAAGACTAAGAGTTCTTCAGAACCTTCAACTTCACACAGTCTTCTCTTTGATACTAAATATCTAACGTCAAACTGCTCCAAAGTTAGGAGTGAGATTCATCCGACAACCCCCTTAGTACACAAAGGAAAGGGCCCTTTTGAAAGTTTGTCAGCAGTCGACATACCATCTTTTCTTTAGTTAAATTTCCCGACCTCACCTAATACTGAAGAGTGTGTTACACATTTGATTTCCACACCTGTCAGTTCTCCTGATTTCGTCTCTTGCAAATCTGAGGAACCAATCCCTCGCATTCCTTATCATTCATCGTCGGATTTTCCTCTTCACGAAGAAAATAAAGATTCACTTTTAATTTTCCGAAACCCCCTTTACGACTTTCCACTAATAACAATGGCAGCCGCCGAAGGAGGAGGTGGAGGGGTTATCAGGGGAGGAGGGGGGGGAGATCCTATAGGAGGATGCTGGAGGCCAAGGGCCGCCCCCCCCTCCCATATTTTTTGTGAAAGTTGCAGCAAGATACACTCCTTTGGTATTTCCCATTCCTCTGGATGACCTTCCCGAAAATTACATAAAAAATTTGCCAAAATTTACTGGGGAAGGAGATCTGACCGCAGCAGAACACATTAAATTCTTTGATCAATTCACAGACATCATAGGTATCGAACATGAGGACATGTATTCGAGGCTTCTTGTCCAAACCTTTGAAGGCCAGGTCCAAACTTGGTTTCGGAGTCTACCTGTAGCATCTATCTTGTCTTATGATGCCTCGGAAGATGCTTTCCTTAGACAATGGGGCGAAAGAAAGGACCACCTATATTATTTAACCGAATTTGGGTCTTTAAGAAAAAAGAACTCAGAAACAGTCATGAAATTTATTCAAAGATTCAACAAGCTATATAACAAAATACCATCCGAGGTTAAACCGTCCCAACCCGCGGCCAAAGTAACTTTCACAGGGGCTTTCAAACTGGATTTTGCACTCCTTTTGCAAGAAAGAAGGGGAGCCACCCTAAATCAAATGTAGGATGAAGTTGTAGAAATTGAGTCGAATATGATGGCTTCTGGTAAGCTTAAAGCTAAAGTAGAAACAGGAAACCAAGAAACTAAACTCTTTAGAGAACAAGCAAGTCCGTCAGGATCTAATAGATCCACAGATGATAGGGTAGATGATATGTCCAGGGTAATTAAAGAACTGTCTAATAAAATATCTAGAATGGAGCTAGAACAGGACAAAGTTGATTCTTTCCCCAAAAAGGATTTCAAGAGGAACCCCAACCCCCTGAACCAGTAAAGACAGATCAAAAATGAAGATCAAAAAATACAAGCTCCCCTAAAGAGCGAAAATTTTATAGGAGTGAACGATCTCCAAGATTTCAGAGATTCGGATAATGATGTCACGAACTTCGATGATGACTACACACAACCGTATCTGACTAGAGAAGATTATGAGAAATCTCTAAACACTCAACAACCGTTGGTTAAGGATGAAGAAAGTGATCATACTAACCTTTGTGGCTCTCAACAAGAAACCGAAATGATAATGGCTGAGATCCAACCTAAGTACAACTTGAGATCTAAGAGTAAGCCCATCTCAACCACTCAACCTAAGAAAATCCTCCAAAGAGGTCAAACTTATGAGCCTACTTCGGAAGAGACCCTATTACTTAACAGCAAAATGAAAGTAGTAAGCACACAAGAGTCCAAAGTGGAAAAAGTTGAAACCCAAGCACAAGGAACCGAAACAGTAAATAAAATTATGCCTTCAACAAAGACCATGAGTAATAAAGCAGTCCAGACAAATAAGTCAGAAAGGAAGGATTCAGAAGTCTCAACCAAAGAAACAGATAAGGTGAGCGGAGTTTTCAGTTTTGAAAATGAGATAAGTAAAATTAAGATACCAATCCCTCTGGTAGAATTAGCAAAAAACCTTGTTTATCGGAAGCAGATTACCAAAGTGATGGGTGTCTTAGAGCTAGAAAGTCAGTCTGACGTTTTAAAAATGGAAGATGACAAACCTAACATCACTTTTGGTCCACATTTTGAAGGGGGAAAAGATACTATTGCTCCCTTTTATATCACTTTAAATGTATATGATCAATTGCTACATAATTGCATGTTAGACTCCGGAGCCTCCAATAACGTTATGCCTAAGATTATTATGGACAAGTTGGGTCTCCAGATCACCAGACCTTATGGATATCTTTACTCTTTTGACTCAAGAAGGGTTAAGTGTATGGGAATGATAAAAGATTTACTAGTTACCCTAGCACAGGTCTCAGTTAAGAGTATCTTGATGGATGTGGTGATTGTTGATATTCCCCCTAAGTATGGCTTACTGTTGTCTAGGTCATGGGGAGCCAAGCTAGGGGGTTCTCTTCAACTAGATATGACGTTCTCCACAATTCCTATGTTTGGTGGGAAATTTACTCGTTTGTACAGAGAAACAAGGTTAGCATACACAGTAAGAGACCCTCAAAACCCGAACAATTTCCCTATTTACATTGTGGATCAAGATTTAGGAAATTGTATCTTATCTTTTGATGATGGTTTAGATGGTTGTCCAGAAGAAAACGATATAGAGCAGGAAGAGTCAGGTTACATGACAGAAGATCTGTGTAGCACTGGTGTCTAAAAAATGTTTTTTGACGGTGCCTCATCTTGTGAAGGGGTTGGTGCAGGAGTGCTTTTAGTGGCTCCCGAAGGAATGTTCGTTGTTCCTTTTTCCTACAGACTGCAATGGGATATAGATTATACTAACAACGATGTGAATACAAAGTGTTGGTATTAGGATTAGAGGCTACCAGGAAGATTAAAATAAATAACTTAGAGGTATACGGAGATGCAGAGTTAATAGTCAAACAAATAAATCGGCAGTACCAAGCCAAGCATACCAGATTAAGATCATACAGGAATTGTGCCTAGGATCTGATGGAAAATTTTTTCTCATCCGTAAATGTCCACTTCATCCCACGTGCAAAGAACTTACATGATGATGCATTATCTAAAGAAAATTCAACCTTCTCTCCTCCCACGACTTTCAAATTGAAGTATCACATAGAAATCAGACACAGACCATCTATACCGGATAACATCCAACACTGGTAGGTTTTTGAGGATGATGAGCAAATTAAGAAGTTTCTTGAAGCAATAGGTGAGTTTTCCGAAACCCACACAGATCAAGAAAACCAGAATGACAACATGTGGATCATGCAAGGAGGTGAAGACCCTCAAACCTTTCAAGACAAAATTGTAAATCATCGCATGTTGGTCCTTAAAAACAACCAGATTTCGAAAGGATTGATCCCTCTGGAAATAATTTTTGATCAAAATAACATACCTATGAAATCCGCCTTACAACCCCAACCAGAAGAAGTGGAGGACTGTGATATAGGAACCAAAGAAGAATCCAGAATGGTAAAAATATCCAAGTTCCTCCCTCCCGAAATAAAAAGTAAGTATAAAGACCTACTCAAATAGTATAAAGATGTTTTTGCCTGGTTTTATGATGAGTTAAAAACATACGACACTTCCATAATTGACCACAATATACCTCTAAAGCCTGGGGTCAAACCATTTAGGAAAAATCTTATACATGTCAACCCCATCTTGTTACCTGTGATCGAAAAAGAAGTCAAGAAACTTTTAGACGCAAAAATAATAGTACCTCTGAGATATTCAGACTGGGTAGCAAACCTGGTCCCGGTCAGGAAAAAGAATGGGGAAATCAGACTGTGGGTGGATTTCAGAAATCTAAATAAATCGTCTCTCAAGGACAACTATCCGCTGCCCAAAATGGACCATGTGCTAGAAAAGGTAGTTGGAGCCAACCGAATGTCTATGATTGATGAGTTTTCTGGTTATAATCAAATTGCCATGAATGAACAAGATAGAGAAAAAACTGCTTTCACCACACCATGGGGTATGTTCGTGTATGATAAAATGCCTTTTGGTTTGATGAATGCAGGGGCCACGTTCCAGCGCGCTATGGACATCGCTTTCATCGGTGAAAGGCATAAGTTCGAAGTCATTTATCTTGACGATTTGATGGTTTTCTCTAAAACCAACGATGAACACTTGATACATGTTAAACAGACATTCGAAAAATGCCGTAGGTTTGGTCTATCTTTAAATCCAAAGAAATCACATTTCTCCATGCAGGAAGGTAATATTTTGGGTCATATCGTATCTAGGGATGGAATCAAGATTGATCCTAAGAGGATTGAAGCGATAGATACTATAAATATTCCCAGAAATGTAAAAGAGATTCAATCTTTCTTAGGAAGAATAAATTTTTAACGAAGATTTATCCCGAATTTCGCTGAGATTGTAAAACTGATCATAGGTATGTTGAAAAAGGACAATGAAGTAAAATGGACAACCGAGGCCAAAGCATCGTTTGCACATATTAAGAAAGTCATAAGCGAGGCACCTGTGTTAGCGAGCCCTGACTATCTAAACAATTTTCTTATTTTCTCATTTGCCTCCAAACACACTATTGTCGTGGTGCTCCTACAAAAGAACGAAGAAGGTTTCAAACAACCGATCATTTTTTTCAGCAAGAGCCTTAGAGACACATAAATGAAGTATGATATAATAGAAAAACAAGCGTACTCCTTGGTAAAAGAATTAGAGGCATTCAAAACATATGTACTACACTCCAAGATAATTGCGTACGTACCTACCAGTTCTGTGAAAGATATTTTGGTACAACCAGATAGCGATGGAAAAAGAGGGCGATGGCTCACCAAAATCCAAGAATTTGATCTGGAATTCAAACCAACCAAATTGATAAAAGGACAAGGCATAGCCAAACTCTTAGCTGAGTCAAATTTCAAAGCCCTAGGTATCAATTACCTACAGGAAGGTGATGAATACATGAATCTAAACGAGTTGAATGAGCAAACATGCCCAAACAAGATCGAAGAGAAGTTCATATCATCAGGCTGGTACAGAGACATAGTATCATACCTGCTAACTCTAAAGTGCCCAAATGAGTTGTCACCATCAAAATCCAGGACTTTAAAACTTCATGCGGTTAAATATTGTATCGTCGAAAGTCAACTATATTGGAAAGATCCGCTCGGTTTCTTGTTAGTCTGTTTAGTCGAATCAAAAACTCAGCGGGTTATAGACGAATTTCATGAGGGAGTCTGTGGGGGGCATCACGCTTGGATATATATAGCTTACAAAATTCTAAGGGCCGGGTACTACTGGCCAAAAAATTTCTCGGACTTTAATGCCAAAGTCCAAGCCTGCAACCCTTGTCAATTATTTGCAGGTAAACAAAAGCTCACGGCACTGCCTTTAGTTCCTGTCAAATCTGAAGCCCCTTTTCATCAATGGGGTCTAGACTTCATAAGCGAGATTAATCCTCATTCCAATGCTCAACACAAGTGGATGTTAACCGCAATAGATTACTTTACTAAATGGGTGGAATCCATTCCAACCAAACGAGCAACAAACTCGGTGGTAATCAATTTCTTAGAAGACAACATTTTGTCTAGATTTGGTTGCCCCCGAAAGATAGTTACAGACAATGCCCACGCCTTTAAATCTATGGCTATGATCATCTTCTGTCAAAAGTATAACATCGTTCTTGGCCATTCCACGGTGTATTACCCCCAAGGAAATGGATTGGCCGAGTCATCTAACAAGAGCCTGGTAAATATAATCAAGAAAGTATTGGATGAAAACAAAAGGTCTTGGCATGTGCACTTAAAATATGCATTGTGGGAAAATTGCATAAGCACAAAAAGGCTATCGGCATTTCACCTTTTCAGATGGTATATGGGATAGATGTTGTGTTACCTATAAACCTAGTGCTTCCAGTGATGAAGTTATGGCAAGAACAAAATGAAGAACCCAATCATGTCACCAGGAGGATAAATCAACTGATTGAGGTTCAACAGCATAGGGTCGAAGTAGACGAAAAGTTGCAGAAGTACCAAGATGACATGAAGGCATTATTCGACCGTAGAGCAAAGGACAGATATTTCCTCCTAGGTGATTTAGTATTAAGGTGGGATGCAATAAGGGAAGAAGCAACAAAACATGGTAAATTTGACCACCTCTAGTATGGGCCATTCAGAGTCTCGACTCTAGAAGGAAAAAATTCTTTCCTACTGGAAAATATAGACAGTGAAATCCTCAATGCACCAGTAAATGGGGGTTATCTGAATCATTATATGACATAACAGTCGCCTAAATAAAAAATAAAAAAATAAAAAAATAAAAAGGTATTTTGTATACATATATATATTTTTCATTTAAGCATTTCTTTTGATTTTCTTTTTTCTTTCATGAACTTTTGACACCTTTCGGATAGCCCCAATAATCTTCATATTTTCCTCTTACAGGATTCCAGCTGCACACAAGACAAGCAGGAGAAGTAAACCGAAAGTTGGTGTCAGAAATAAATCGGCTTAAATAGGTGATACCCAAGAAATTTGATATTATGCAAAGAAATCGAAACGAAAAGGTAAAAATGAGATTTCCTAAAATACATGTTCTAAAGGACTATTAAATAAAACCGAGGTAACCTCATTCAAACAACAACAACGTCTTAACTGATAAATAATAGAGTTGTTTCTTTGTTTAATCGTCTACCAAAAAATAAGACAATTTAAATGATTCACCCAAAATTAAAAGCAGACGGTCGAAGTAAAGTACCCCTAAAAGAGATCTACAAGAGTCAATTTCGAATTTTTGACCTCTGTATTTTCAGTCTGTAGGTCACTAGCTATCACCCTTTTCTATCTTCGGGTTTACCTTTTAAAAAAGTCAACATCTTTCCGTTTCGCATAAGAAGGGATAAGAGTTTTCATTTCAACCTTGTGAGCTTCAAAGTATATTGTGGAAAGAAGGCGGGTCTTCACAACTCCTCAATCCCCTGTTAAATGAAGAGAAGCTTAAAGTGATCCTAACTTTCCTAGGTTCTTCAACAATATTGGAGGATTGAGGCTTGCTCAAATAGAATGCCCTAAGAAAGTTATTTTCCCTTTTTTCCCCTAAGAATGAAGGTGTTGTGAAGGTTAAGGGAAGGTTGGTACCGAGTAATCAAAGTAAGTTGACAAACCTATAATGCAAAATATTACACAGATATCAACCCTAATACAAACTGATTGCCCCCATCTTCGCACTCTAAAAGCAAATTATAAGACAGGTGGTGAAAGGAAATTCAGAAATGATTTCCCCCATCTAGTCCAAGAGACAATGAAAGGAAATTCAGAAATGATTTCCCTCGTCTCAACATTTAAATGCACAAATATATTTCGACGTGGTGAAAGTAAATTTAGTAAAAGGGGCCAGATAACTTCATCGGGGTACTAAACAGGCTCGCTGGCAGTGAAGCAATATCTAAGATATCTGTGAGGTTGTTATACATGAATATCACTCTACTCTGGTAACCAATTCTTTTTAAAACCTGATCCACATCCCAAGTTCAAACGGGGCTTCCCGATTTAAAAATATATAATATTCTTCTTTTGATGCAAGTTGATAGCCACAAGATCTGTTGGGTCTCCTAGGATTGTTTTGATTGTCTTAAGGCAGACCTGAATTTAGTAACGGGAAAGGGAAAGTTGTGAAAAGGACTACAGCTAAGTTTAAAAAGAGTATCTGAGTTTGAAAAGCTTTTCAAGGTAAAAAATGAAGTCTCTTTCCCCTTCGATACCCTGTTCTCAGGAACCTTTTCACCTGATTGAAACTATTGACTCCATTTACCCAATATCAGCACATGGTCTACTGTTCTTCCCATCTTACAAGAAAATGGGATCCCTAGTTGGATCCTATGTTGGAGTCGCCTTTGTTTTTTCTAGCCAATATCAAATTTCATGTCTTAATGCTCGAAATCGAAAGATGGTTTTCGTATTTTACATCTGTGGTTTCAAAATCTCTAAAGTCTTATCATGCAAGCAGCGATAATTATTGTACTCTCGAGGCAAGTTCTACTTTTCGTAAAAAAAATTCCCCCTTTGTTCTACCTCGGGATTTCGTATGTTGAATGCTATAGATCACGTAGTTCACAAGTCCCGAGCAATGAAACGGTGAAATCTTTTTAAAATTTTACCCAGGTCAGTAACGGGAGTAAAATTTTCTAAATCACAATTAAACATCATCGGGTTTTCACACCTCAGTGTTCACTAATTCTAAAAGCCTTATCGTCATAACCCCGATAGCCGAAACCACGAAGTCCTTATTTTAGTAACCCGAGTCAAGGTTAAAGGTAAAAGCTAAGTCATGGTTGAGTTCTGTCGAAAATTCACCACTCAGCGTTTTCTCTTTTAAAATACTACACTGTCTAAGCCCCGAGTCGCGAAGTCGCGATAAAGATATGAACATGATTAATTAAGCACTTAATCCGATTTTATCCCCTCTTTTAATTAAAACGTATCATCATGACCTCGTGGTTTTGCGACTCGGCATGCGAACTTCATGGAAGTTATACCTTCGAAGCTCCGAGTCGCGATATGGCGATATAAATAATTACATCATTAATTAAGCACCTAATCACAATTACATTTTTATTAACCAAAATCAATCATCGCAATTTCGGGGGTTAGAGGTTCAGAGGTTTAAAGAAAAATTCCAGATACAACGAGTACCGAAAGATTAATTAACTTTAGTAAAACCAAATTAATTAAACTAAATCAATACCTCCCGTGTCTTGTTGCTTGCACAATTTACGAGGAAGTCTTAATTATTCTTTACGCCAACTGACATTTCGAACTGCCAAAATTTATGGCATTAATTAGAAATAAGGCGAATCGACAAATAAAGATTTGGGTTTTTATTGCTAAATTTATTTCTAAACGTGATTTGACCGATCTATTCTTAAAAAGTACCAAGTTTTCGAATATATAGAGTTTGTATTCGTTATAACAAATTTATTTCTATAATACATAGAGCACACTTTCTTAGTGAGCTAACTTTCGTATGTATACATATTTTTATCGTAGAAGAGAGAAAGCAGGATCTCCCATCATGGCCCCGCGAAAAGCATCTAAAGCCAGCGTTGAGGTTGTAGGACAAGGTTCGGACAACGTCGCTGATACTTCACCTCGAAGTGTCGACTCTCTCCCGAACTGGTCGTTCGTTTCTGATGTTCTGCAGGTCGAATTAGTGGATTATTCTGATGATTCCAGCGACAATGAAAAATACAACATAACCACCAAATATAAGATCATCATTCAATCGGGAATGCATAAAGTAGTGGCCAGGCCATGACTACTCCTGTATTATGATATGGTCCATTGGGCATTAGACCATGTGGACATACCAACCAGAACCATCATGAATGAGCAGAAGGTCACCATCGAGACTTTCAAACCTGAACATCTGCAAGCTATGTACAAGTTTCCCACAGCGTTCGACCTTACATATGGTGCCGAATTCTTGGAAGAGTTCAAACAGAAGGAATGTGTGCAGTATGACAAGACCATGTCTATCTTAATAAGAGATTAGGTTTCACACCCTGCGAAGTTCAGGGCAGATAGTCATGGTATATATTCAATAGCTTCCTTGGAACCAAAGTTCAAATATGTAGCTATGATGACATGCAGATTATACGGGAGAGAGGACACCTCACATTTCTTTCTTTAATGGGTGCCTCTAATACATTGAATTTCCAAAGGTTGTTCTTTTGACTGGGCGAAAATGCTATCTGATAGCTTGACCAGTCGGATTATAGAGTATCAGGCACAAAAAGAGAGCAGAAAGATTTCTTCATTTTTTATGTATGCATACATTATGGATGTCGTATGCTTTATAAAACCATTTCCCTTAATGAGATGGAGTTGGAATCCAGCAGAGGCTGAGCCCATCCACGTCTATCATTCGAAATTATGGGAAAACAAAGAGACAGATTTCATATATGAAATCTTCAACTGGTCAATGATACCTCTGCATGTCACTATTTTCGGTCACCCGTCGCCCAGGATCTCGGACAGTATAGTGATGAATTTGAGTAGTATAGCTGACTGGTATGTAGAAGCAAAATTCTCATATCTCAGAGTTTTTGGGGCTTCTGTTCCCCTGCATGCATTGCCATTATTTATCCCCGACAAGTTGGCTTGTCACGAAGTTGCTAGACAAACAGTAATCGGTGGCATAAGCAAGGAGCTTAAGGGATACTCAAAGAAGGTATGGCCACCTTTTCCTGTTCATTTAAATTCATATTCTTTATTAGATTTTGGGCATGCTAAAGCTGAGGCAGTAGCCTTGGAAGACCTAAAAGTGGTCCTTATTGAATTCAAGAAGCATGATCCGCAAAGGGTCATGAGTAATCATTTGGCCAGTTGCGGACTCAAGAGATTTGAGCACGAAAATTTTCCCTCGGATGAAATTTTCTGAGGCGTAAGATCCTATGCCAAGATTTTAGCTTGGATACAAACCTTGGCACTTGAAGAGAGGGACGATGTTCTGAAGTTCCAAGAACATCGACGCAGTTGTCTTCCCTTTCGAGGTGAGAATCCAAGTACAATAGAGGCGAAACAAAAAGATGCCGAAGGCTCCAAAGATGCGACACCCAGTCAAGAAAAAAACCAGGACGGGGAAGAGCAGATTAAGAGTTCGAAAGAAGAGATAAAGACTCCTGACCCACCAAAGAAGCAGACTCCAGTTACTACTTTGGGAAAATCAGCGAAGCAAATTGGAGATCCTATCGTATCGGTTACTCCCTTGCAGTCCACTCAGGGAAATATTGACGCAGAGTGGATCTTAAATGAAGAATTGAGGCCCATAAGGGTGGAAGAGCTCCCTCCAAATGACTTCTTCTTTGATAAGAAGAGAAAGGTAGTGGTAAAGAGAGAATTCTATCAGGAAGGGGAATCAACAGCCAAGAAATACAAAGTTATGACTGATGGGAAAGACGATAGGAATGAACAATCCATGACAGAAATAGCTGGGACATTAGGGGCATATGCCACGGTGAATAAATTTTCAGTCGGGGTTTTGAAAAACTAGCTAAAATGAAAAAATCGCCTCATCAATACCCTACAAGCTAGACTATCCACTGCAGAGGAGGCTTCCAAGGACCAGGTGAGTGTAGGGATAGAACAAGCAAGGTTGGCCGATAAAAGTGAGATAGAGTTGCTCAAGACTAAGCTCGAACAAGAAGAGCTGGTGGTTTGGAATGGTCAGATACAAGTGGGCCAGCAAAAAGACTTGATCGAACAACTACAAGCTAGTGTGGAAATTGTCGAAAGTAAAGTTATAAATATTGGGATGTTCCAGTCCCAGGCGATGGAGATTCGGAGCAGAGTTTCGACGGCCCAACGAAATTTACTCGCCAAGGTAGAGGCGATTCGGGACAACTTCTTGCTTGTAAATCAAGTTTTGGAAAATTTATCTGATAGAGAAAGAGAAGCTAGAGCAGCACGGGTCGCCTTTCAAGAGGCTGTGATAGCTATGAACAACAGGGAAGCGGGAAGTACTCCCAGGTTTACCATTTCGGAGCAGACCAGAGGAAATATTCTGTTAAAAGAATGGGAACATAGCATCTCAGAAGGTAAGTTGCAAGCCAAGAGGGTAACAAAATCCTTATAAGAAG
>JZKD02S2185117.1:202559-229855 GCA_000966675.3 Picea glauca
ACTCTGGAACAACACCAGGTACTCCAACAACCTCATTTGGGCCCTCATGCCCGAAATCTAGAATAATTTCAAGAGCCCACAGTCTCAGAGGGAAGCAACGGTACCCGGGTCATTCTCGACAATGGAATCCTTCTCCTCATGTTCTCTTTCTCGCCACTCCAGCATCGTGATGGTCAAATGCCTGCACAAGAACCATAAGAGAAGGGTCACCAACTTGTTTCAAAACTTGGCATAATTTTTATTGATCAAAAATCAAATTGAATTTTCAATTTTCATCCCTCGCAGGTGCCCCTTTAGCACAGTGCGAGATTCTCGCAGGTTCCCTTAAGGCCACCTGCGAAAATCCTGGATTCTCACAGGTCTCATATGGCTAGCCTACGAGAATGCTCGGGTGCAAGTTTTGGCCCTAAAAAGAACCCAAAACCTTGAAAATTGCCAATAAAAACAAAATCTAAACCATGGAAAAGTTAGAAGATCAAGAGCTTACCTCATTGACGGAGATGATTCGCCAAATGGTCGCTTGTGCCTCCCACGATCGAGAAATGAAATTTTGGGGAAAAAGAGGTGTTTTGGGAAAAGTTCTTGGCAAAATCACAATGAAAATGGTAAAATCCCTTTTTACCCATATTTATTCACTTTTTACCATTTTCGTTGATTTTTATATTGTTTTGTCCATCAAACCTAATGCCTAATAGTCCTATGAGTGTCAATTTTTGCAGATATAGCAACTTTGAAATCCACACGAAGGAGTACGGATGTTTTTTCTTTCATGTCACATGTGCAACTGCTTTTGATTGTTTTTAGAAAGACCTCGAGCTTAGTCTTCGTTTGTTCTCGCGCTCAAAAATACATGAGAAGGTAATCGAGTATACTTTTTTTGTCTTTTCGTACTCGTCATGGTAACACGAAAATGACGAACGCAAAGGAGTATCCTTTAAGCTCTTTTCACACTCCATAAAAATGAAAATATCGTCGAGCGACCTTGTTCTATTCATGCTCGTAAAAGTATCTGAATAAAACGTTCGATGGGCGATAGTTTATCACTTTTTCGGTCCTATCGAACTATTTTACGAAAAAGGAACTAAGAGAGTTCTCTTTAAGTGTTTTTCAGACTCTCAAAACATGAAAAACCCTTGAGTTTTCTATCTTTGGACTCGTTAAACAAACATCGAAATACCCGTAATGGGACGGAGCCACTCCTTCCTAGGGTTCGTTAAACATACTCCGAGGGACTCATCTGAAGGATGAGCTTACATCAACAAGCATATGTTATCCTCCTCAAGATTGCGTAAAAATAAAGAGGTACTCACCAGAAATGGTAGGGGAAATTTTTGGAATGGGATGTGTTTTCGTATTCATATTAATTGCAATAAGTGTCGCTCTTGAACATGACACCCCCTATTCATTATTTGAAGCTGGTTTGGGAAATCCATTTGTCTCTCATTCGACTTGCTACAAGGTCATATCCTAGGTCGTCTCTGATTCAGTGATGCCAAGTCCTTGGTCGTCTCATTCATATGTTCAAGAGATGTTCAAACCCTCTATCGAGTTAGCGATATGCAGTTGTCCATTATTACCATGTCGGCCTTCCCTGTGTCTTTTTCAGTGTATATTCATGCTTTGTTTCACCTTCAAAATCTATTACTTATTTCATGTCATTGATGGGGGATACATCAAGACCCCTCTTGTGACGAGTCTTGTTCCATCGACTCCAACTCATTATCCAAAAACAAGACTTAGAAATTATTTGGTACCTTGGAACTTGCATGCCTCAATGGCAGGTTTCCTCACTTTCAAAAGTGGGTTTTCATTATTGACCCCTGATTGGGAGATTCCGTCGAATGTTCGACCTCAACTCATTTATTCACATTCAGTGGATTTTGCTAGTGTTCCTTGGGAATCATTGACATCAATGGTGATTTCCCTTGCACTTTTTAACGGTTTCATCAATGACCAGTAATCAAGTGGTTTCTACCATGTTCGACTTCAACACATGTAATCACATGACTAGATTCATACTTCTAGGTGACAAGATTGAAGACCCTGGGTCTCATATTTTTGGTCCAGGCTGTGATGGAGTATGTATGATTTGCAGACACATAGATCCACTTTGTATGTCGTGTGGCTATATCATCTTAATTTGATTCTTCTCACATAGATACACAGTCTATTCCTAGTGGCTATGCAGTATTCTGACGGCATGGATCCACGGTGTATGATTGGTGGCCATGACCTATGTTCATGATGTCATTTGTCTGTGATATGAGTATGGGAATTCCTACCTCAGAACTGGTATTATATTCTACAGATGCTTGGTTGTTTGCAGGTTTCCGATTAGGTGTACTCCTAGTTTCTAGCACACACATGCAGTTTACAAAGTATTTCGGTTGTCACAGATTCCAGCCTCATACTTTGGGGGGAATTCTATTACACATGATTTTGGTCACTTTCCTGATGTCTTAATAGCGATGTATTCAGGCTCCCAACATGGACTTTTTTCTTGAGAAAAGTGGCTCCAGTCTTCTTCCAAAAAACATATTTTTAAGATGAGTTCACAGGCAGTCTATGGCCTAGGGTGCAAGAATCTCTCATTCTCGCAATCCACCGACACTTAGGCTGAAAAATTCTCGCAGTATACTCTATACACAGGGTACAAACTTGTTTTTAAGCTTGGAAAGGAGAAGAGATCTCGAGGGTTATAGAAGAGAATCTTCTAGAAAATGAGTTGGCATTCACATGGTTGTCATTTTACTGACTTCTCAGATTTGATGGGATCATCCTCATCCATGTAACCATCTCTCCTTATTATATATATTGAAAGGTTTCTCATAGAAAAGGTGAAGCAAGATTGAATGAAGAATTGGTAAAAGAATTGTGTGGAGAACCCTGCTTGGACAAGAGCTTGAGGACTCTATTTGGTCTATCAAGAGGAATTGGATCTTCTTCTTCATGCAAGTACAGAGAAATTGTGTGTGTTGGAACCAAGGGTCATTGAAAAGAAGCTTGCAACATCAAGGCAATCAGGTTGTATATTCTACTTTCAATTATTATGATATAGCGGCATGTCCCTTTCCCATAAAGTTATTCTTACTTTATTTTGTAATTCCTTGATCATATGCATAAGTTGACATTGAATATATTTTGCTATCTTCACTTTGTTGGTTTGTGTTGTCTTGGAATTGTCTTCATGAGAGCACCAGAGTGAAGCGGGAACAACAGAGACCTAAGGAAGTGATATAAAGGTATGCCACGTATTCCTTCCTATTAATAGATTCAATGATTACAACTTAGGGAAATAGTCGTGTCCTATCCTATTTTGTTCTAGATCCAGGTGGATCTAGGGAGATATGTTAGTGTCTGCACCTATCGATTAGTCCAATAAAAAATTGGTGACTCCATTGGGGATGCAACCCAATTTTGGTGGTTTTTGGTGGTTTTTCCTTGGCCATTTTCTCTTAACTTACCATTTTCTATTTCCATCAATCTCTGAGTCTTGAGGAGACCTTGATAGACTCTCTGGGTCCATAAGTTCCTTGAAAATTTTTGTCTTTTTTCCAAAAAAATTTTAGTTTCAGGCCTTCTCGCACTTCACCCTTCTGTATCTTGCGAGAACCACTAGAGTTCACACCCTACTATTCAATCCAGTGCAAACTTATCGCATTCTGCTTGTGTCCAGCCTGCGAGAATCCTTCATTCTAGCACTGTACACCACTGCTTGTCTGCGAACCCATTTGCAAATTTTTGGATTAAGGTTTTTGTATCCTCAAATGAAAAAAATTGTGTGTGTGTCTGAAAAGAACTTCTTTGGCAAGTGATTGATTGTTTCTTGAATTTGAATTTCATGAATGATTAGTCTTCAGAAATCGAAAGCTCTTCTTGTTCATTTTCTCTCAACTATTACCTCTTGACCTTTTCTTAACAAGGATATAATCTCTGGTTGTGGAAATATGAGTGCTTGTTTGGTTGGGATCCGGTGATCGGTTTGAAAGTTGGGATTCGTTGTCTTTTTCAATTGCTCATTACTTGGAAAATTGTTGCCCACATGCAATTGAAGAGACTAGTCTTGTCTATTTGTTATTTTTGTCTTCATTGAAAGATTGATTTGGGTTTTTTGTTGTATATTGATTTTTATCGGTTGCTAGTTTTTCTCAGTTCCACCATTGTTGTGTGGTTTCTACTGAAAATTAAAAAACATTTTTCTTTTTAAGAAAATTTTTATTCGAAAACATTAGCATTCAATTGTTGAAATAGAATGAATAGAGAATTTGCATTGATTCATGATTCATTGATATTGCATTTCAAATAATATCGTATATCGTAGTTCAAGTTGTTCCAGAAAAATCCTCTTTCCCTCCTATAAATACGATTCATCGAACAAAAAATTTGTATCATTCATTCCTATCTATGCATTGTTGGGTCAGAGTCTCACACAACATCGGTTTCATTTCCGTCTCCTTTGAGTAACAATAGCCTTTAATAATATTGTGCAATTTTTAAAATTGAACTAGTAACTCTTTTCTAGGACTCTATTACACCAACATTAGCTAGGCTAGAGCTTTGGAATAGGCAAAGAAATACACTCTCCAAAGCACAAAACACACACTAGCATCTTGTGGTAAGGAGTGTCAAATTCCATTTACAACATTTTGTCCTGGGAAGCCCTTCTCACACGAAGGTCAAACCCGAGGTCGTATTAAGATTGACAGAGTTACTCACCCTGCTTTGTTGATATCGGTGTAGAGATTACATGTATTATAGGGGTCACTTGAAGGTATACCCACAATGATGAGTGGAATCCTCTCAAGCTGATTTCGGGCTAGATACCCTGCCCTTGCGTGTGGATCGGACTATCGATTGTTCCCCCAAGCTTTATTGTTGTTGGTGGTAACCTTAGTGGCCTATCTTCTTAAGGTATTGCACAAGGTGATTGTGAAGGGGCAAGTCTTCACGGTACCTGGAATCAATGTTGGTCAAACTCACTTGGGCTCCTTGGAGGGTATACCCACGATTATGTGTGGGAGATTGCACCAGGATGTAAGTCCATTAAGCAGGTCGTCAACGTAACTTTTCCACCCTAGCCCAGACCCTTCTTGTCTCATCGTTTCGATGTTGGATTTCATCACCAACTAGTGACTTTGGAATTAGAAGGTCTTGTTTGCTTGGTCTTTCTTCTTAGATTTTTTACTAGTGCATGTTGTTTGTTTACCCAAGTTGACCATAGAATTTCCTTTGGAAGTTTTTTAACTCCATCACAATTGACACTCCACATCGTTCACATAGAATGCAAGGCTTACCCCCAGAAAATCTAAAAGGTTCTCAACCCTTACCTACCAACTCACCGGAGGGATCTCCTCAACAGAGTGAAGTCCAAGACATTTCCACTCCACAAATGGAAAGAACTGACTCTCTAGAATGGTTCTGAATTACAAATTCTCGAGACGACTTTCGACTTCACCCTGACTCTGAGAGATGCATTGTACGAGTGAATTATTCTGGAGACTTAGTTGTTTAGTCTTTCGGATCACTGACTAGACCTTTCCTAGGACCAGAGGGTTGAGATCCTTTTTGGACTACTGAAATTTTTAGATGGGATCTCTTTGGCTCAGGAGCAGGCGTTGATATCACTATCTCACCTGAGCTACCCAAAACATCTGATCCAGACGCAGTACCTTTTACTACTGCTTATTATTTTCCTGGTATAGAAGCTCTGTGAGATAACCACATCTTGACTCTCCCTTTACAAATGGTCCATTACACAGATACTACAAGTCTTCACACCAGGATTACCACAGCTACCCAAGACCCCATTGGCACACTGCTTTCGCCCAGAGTCACCCCGACACTTCCACCCAGATACCATGCATTGAATGCCTCTATTCCCACTCTGACGCAAATCTCATCCAGAACTCCTGGTAGTTCTACTCCTTCTGGGTACCATCCTCCTGGTTTCATTATGACACTTCCCCCACCCCCTTTCAGAGGACCTCTTCCTTCCTCTATCGGAGACACTAATCCTAGTGGCACCATTCCATCATTCACACCAAATTACCAGATTCCTGTTGGTGGACAACTTCACCAAGGAGGCCCAACTCAACCCCCCCTGCAGGACAAATCCCAATTGGGACACAACCCCCAATTAGATGGAAATCCCCATCGACCCCACCCTATGGACAAAACATACCTCCATATTTCACCTAGTATTGGAATCATCTTATACAACATAATCCTCTCCTGACTGGGGGACAACGGCCTATGCCTAGCTCCATCATACCCCCTAGTACAGGCCAACCCTATCCAGGTATGTCTAATCCTATTTGGGGCTCAATTGTTCCACCCTACGCCCTCGTTCAAGGGTACAACCCAATGAGTTACGTGCCTCCACACCAACAATCGAATCTTCCTAGATCCTTGCATTATATGCAGAATTCTTATGGTCCCACTGGTTTGCTGACGAGACTCCCTCCCCAAAGTCACCAGTACCCACATGTGAATAGACAGTTACCTTTCTTAGCCACCATGGACCTCCTAGATCTGTCGAGGATTTTAAATGATCTGATCCGTCACTCTCCCCAATGGCCCACCATACTGGCTAAACTACCATCCGACATCCCTAAATTTGATGGAAAACCGAGAGAGGACCTGAACAATCACGTAATGACTTTTCACATTTGGTGTTCATCCAACTCCTTGATGGATGACTCTATTCGTTTACTCCTTTTTCAGTGAACCCTTACAAGTTCTGCCATGAAGTGGTATATAAAATTACCACAAGGTTTCTTCATCAACTTCAACACCCTCGCTATGGCTTTCCTCACCCACTACCAGTTACCGATCCACTATGAAACAAGGACCGATATTTTGAGTTATTTCAAACAAACCAAAGACACTCATATCATCGATCACATTGATGAGTGGCGACGGAGACGACGTCTCATCAAACTCAAACTTCCCAATCAATTGCTGGCAGAGTGGTTCATGAAATAATTCATGAACGACATCGGTCGTGACATCGCTATGGGTGGCATTTTCATAGAAGAACATGCCATTATTCGTGCTCAATACCTTGACCTCATTTACTCTCAAACGGGTACTCTTTACGAATTACTCCCTAATGCGCCTCATCCTTCTACTTCCACAACTTCAACTACCCCTGCTGCTTCTCATGCAGCCGACAGTGTGATTGGCACTTTCCTGGCCCAAAATCATTCCATCCAAACCTCTAGCAACAACCCCAAACCCATTTCTTCTAATGTTCAAAATGCTCCGTCTCCTACCCCTCCCACCAGAAAAAATTCTGAGGTAAATGTTGTTCAATCTACCCCCACCGGTAAAAACAAATCCAGAAAGGGAAAGGGTAAGAATAAGGAGGACAAAAATAATTCGCAAGCAGAAAGAACCAAAACACCACCTATTGACGATAGGGATAAGTGAAAACCCCGATACCCTTGTCTTATCTGTGGTGATGATCACTACACTAAGGATTGTCCATGACGAGCTGAGGTTACTAAGTTCCTTCAAGGGACCACGAAACCACCCACTCTAGTCGTATTGTCACAACCCTTCCCCTCTCAACAACAGGCCCAATTGGCCATTCATGACCAACCTTCCCCCTCCAATACATCCTATGTCTTAATGTGTATAGGAGATTCAAAGAAAAAATACATCACACTTACCACTCAAGCCAAATATTATCCATCCTCTAAAGAGACGGTTGATGCGATACCTCCTTCATTGGTCCAACCATCTCCCACAACTCCACCTACCAACGGGCCTCTTCATCTCAAACGACCGAGCCTAAACACAATTCTTCGCACTCCTCCAAAAGGCATCGTTTGGAAATCGACTTTCAATCCTCATGCCCATGCTACCCAAAACTATATTATTGTTGAAGATTTGGCCCAAGCACCATATGCGATGTCAGCCCTCGAAGTCCTTCAAATTTGTCCTATACAATGGAAGGCATTGTTGAAAGCTATCAGTGGAATCGACCCTACGGATATGAATTTAATAATTTTTTACTTGGAAGATCACATTCCAAGGTTACCCCCTCAACTCGCATTCCAAATACTAGGTATTGTCTCCGACAAAAACATTTGTAGAACAATTATCGATGAGGGTGCCTCGACATGTGTCATGTCTATTACCGGTTAGAAAGCCATCGGCTCTCCTCCTTTGACTAAATCCCACAACACACTCAAATCCTTTAATGGCTCTGGTTTTAAGCCTTACGGTATCCTCCCTTCATTGTCGATTACGTTAGAAGGCAAAATGGTCCAAGTTGAAGTGGAAGTCTTTGGCACTCCTCTCGATTACAACCTTCTACTTGGTCGTAGATGGATTGATTCCATGCACGCAGTTGTGTCAACTCTTTTCCATGTTGTGCGTTTCTCACATCAAGGAAAGGTAATTACCGTTGACTAATTAGCCTTCTTTAAATCGGATGCACGTACTGGCAACATATCGTTCATTTCCAAAAAAAAAACCCGTATACGAGAACGTCGGTGTGGGTCTTCTTAAATACTCCTCGTTAATGGGTACCTTCACCATCCCACCACTCGATGTTCCACATCCGTCTGTCACTTCGATCAACATGATCTCCACCTCTACTCATGGAACCCCTACATCTCACGACCCATGGATGGTAACCAACCCCGGTGATCATCTTCGTTATGGTGATGAAATGCCTTTAAGTCTGGTCAAATCTGCCTATCAGGCCATTCAATTGGCAACCCCTTCTACCCCCTCTCTTGGTGATTTATCTTCAGATCCTTTCTGTATCATTTTTCCCATAGACAAAATGATTATGTCTATTATGGAAGACACCCCTTGGGATGATGGACATCATTGTTCCATCCTCCTCCTGGAACAACACACCATCGAGAGATACCAATAGATCTCAACCCCGTCGATCGTTGTCGTCATTTATACCATTCCCAAGCCTACACACGATTTGTTTTCCGAAGGAAACTTAAGTAATATGTCACCCACCATCCCCCTCGACATATCCATAAAATATGGAATTGTCAAAAATGTGCATATCAGAGCTTCATGTTCCCCTGACGAAATTGTCACCTACAAGTCACTTTTCAAATAATTTTGTGACGTCTTCACCTGGAGCTATGAAGAAATGTTGGGTATCGACCCCGACATTATGATACATGATATTAAGACACACCTATATGCTAAACCCATCTAGAAACACCTTCGTCTGGTCCACCCACGTAAAGCGACCGCTATCAAGCTTGAAATCGAGAAACTTCTCAAAGCTAGCTTTATTTACCCGATGGCTCTCACTGACTGGATTTCCAATCTTGTCCCGATCGATAAGAAACAAGGCACAATCTGCGTGTGCATTGATTATAGGGATATTAACAAAGCATTTCCTAAATACAACTTTCCTACCCCCTTCGTCGACCAAATCGTCGACGATTGTTCCGGAAGTAAAATCTTCTCTCTAATGGATGGTTTCTCCTGATATAATCAAATCAATATTGTTCCCGCGGACCAACACAAAACCGCCTTTATTTGTCCTTGGGGAACTTTTTCCTATCGGAAACTTCCTTTCAGTCTAAAAAACACCAGCACAACTTTCCAATGCGCTATGTCTTATGCCTTCCATGATATCAAGCACATCGTTCAGCCATATCTAGACGACTTACCCGCTCATTCCATGCACTGTGTAGATCACCCAATACACCTCCGAGCCATTTTCCTTCGATGTCAGTTTTACCATATACGCTTGAATCCTCACAAATTAATTTTCTGTGTAGAATCTGGCCGACTTCTAGGCTTTATTGTTTCACGTCAACAGATCAAGGTAGATCCTTTGAAGGTTGAGGCAATTCTCAATCTTCCTCCTCCTTCTTCTCTTTTCCAGTTACAAAGTTTGCAAGGGAAAACAAACTTTCTTCGTCGTTTCATCCCGAACTATGCCGAGCTAGCTCTTGGATTTACGTGACTACTCAAAAAGAGGTCTGAGTTCATATGGGATACCACTGCCAACAATGCTTTAAAAGATTTGAAACTGTCTCTGACACGTACCCCACATCTCTTCCCACCTGATTACAGTCACGATTATTTCCTCTACCTCGCAGCCTTGGACTACACCATTGCTATGGTTCTCATCTAGGAGGATGATTCTCATGACGAACATGTCATCTATTACTTGAGTCGAAGTCTTACACCTACTAAAACCAAGTATTTTCATTTTGAAAAACTTTCCTTGGCAGCCATCAAAATAGTTCAACGTTTCCGGCACTATATCCTCTCTCGCAAGACTACGATAATTTCTAACTGCAACCCTATGCATCACATTCTCACACGTCAACTATTGGGGGTAAAATACTCCAAATGGATCATGATACTCTATGAGTTCAACTTAGAATTCAAACACGCTAAGTCCAAGAAATCCTTAGTGTTTGTCGAGTTGATATGAGACTTTCCCTACTCTGAGATGGAAAATGTAGAAGCTGATTCATTACTTGATGAATCCCTTTTCCTGATTAGTTCTAATGATATTTGGTACGGAGATATCATCATATATCTCCAAATACAAACTTTTTGGCCCAATTTGTATAGTATTGACTTCCGTCGAATACGCTGCCAAGCCCGTCAGTATATTATCATCTGTGATACTCTTTATCATTGTGGGATTGACTTAGCTTTTTGACGTTGCCTCACATTTGACGAAGCCATGAAAGCCCTCAATGAATGCCATTCTGGAGCCTATGGTGATCACATGTCTGGGTATGGTACTGCGCAGAATTTCTTGCAAGAAGGGCATTTTTGGCCTTCTTTATTTAATGATTGTATAAATGCCATCCAAAAATGCCATGCTTTCCAGACCTACAACCATAAAATACGGTCACATCCTTCTCCTCTTCACCCTGTGGTCTCTATTGGTCCTTTTGTGAAATGGGGTATCAATTTCATGACATGTCACCCTCACTCAGCCGAGGGGCATGGTTACATTATTGTAGCCGTAGATTACTTTATGAAATGGGCCAAGGCAATGTTGACATTCGTCAATACTGGAAGGACCGCCACATTATTCATATTCAATCACATCATTGCTCATTTTGGTGTTCCTCAAGCTATCGTTACTGATCATGGTAGCCACTTTAGAAACTTCATGATGTCCAAACTCACTGAAAAGTTAGGTCTTCACCATGAAAACTTGACATGCTATTACCCACAATCCAACGACCAAGTTGAAGCAATAAAAAAGGTCCTCATTACCATGCTTCGACGAATGATAGGGATTCACAAGACGAGTTGGCACACGATGTTGTTTTTAGCATTATGGGCTTACCGGACATTTGTTAAGTCTGCTACCATATTTACACCATTCCAATTAGTCTATGGCCTAGAATCCATCCTACCGATTGAATGTGAAATACCCTCCTTAAAACTAGCCGTCGAACTTCTCCCAAAGACTTCTGCCAAAGAAGAACATCTGCTGTACCTCATGCAGTTAGACGAGACTCATCGCGACGCTATCCTAGTCATAGAATCCTAGAATAAATGCGTTAAGGCACAATACGACAAACATGTCAAGCCTCGCATTTTCTCCGAAGGCAATCTGGTTCTCCTCTATGAACAAGATCGAGATATGCTAGGAGACGAAAAATTTGAAGCCATATGGTGAGGTCCTTATATCATTAAATGAGTTTTGGAGAAAGTAGCTTACGAGTTAGTGGACTACAATGGTATCCCTTTGAGTGAACCCAAAAATGTGTTGTACTTAAAGAAGTACTGTGCCTAAGATCACCTGTGCATGAGTACATGTATTTTATTGTATCATACTTCTTGTGTGTCACTGTAGTATGCTTTTTCATTATCTGGTCTCTAGCCTCGACCGTTTATGTTACATTGTGTTTGGTTTCCAGATGTTAGAGTCTTCGCTACTCCACATTAGCTTCGCTGATGGTGCTAGTCATAGTACTCAGAACCTTGCTTCTGTTGCTTGCACAATTTACGCCCCTACAAACGAACTTATCACTCTACGAGGTGTGTGTCTCAATCGTGCGACCAACAATATTGCAGAATATAGAGTCGTTATTGAATTTTTGATTGATGTTATTTCACTCGGTATATGTCTCTTGGTTGTATGACTCGATTCGCAACTAGTAGTACTACAGTTAAGTAATGCCTATGTTATTCGAAGTCCTACTTTATTATAGCTATATTTACGAATTCACCTCTTGGAATGTTATTTTGATTATATTGAGTACCAGCACATTCCTAGATGTCTAAATACATTGAATGATGCATTAGCTAACTATGTATTAGACAAACATTTGAGCCATTTATAAACCAATCACATCACATGTATCACACAACAAAAGATAAGCCGGTAGAAGCTGTATATATGTATATAACGATCAAAAGTTTTACAAGAAGTTTCCATCTAAGGACCAAAATCTCAAAATGTGAAGTTCATAAATTCTACAACAAAACATCATGGGTGATGCTCACGATAACACACAACTGCCCCGGACACCCTACGAAGAAGTCGGCTAATAGACTCTGACACCCCCACAATGTGGCACTGATAATGTCTAGGGATCTCCCCAATAGCCATATCTGGGATGTCACCGGTCAACCCCTCCAAGTTTTGCTCCACTACCTCATAGTCTTTGACATCCCATCGCACCACTAGAGCCACCTCTCCTCGCCACTGAATAGGAGATGTTCTTGGAGGTCGATATGGCCCCACATCTGTGTCATCAAAAAGAGATTTTTTGATTAGTTCTTAGACAAACATAAAAACATTGTATATGATAAAAATTACAAACACATTTAAAAGAAAAAAATGTGTACTTCTTACCTAGGTCACCCCACTGAGCATCCTTAGGTAGGGATAAATATGGATCCCCTTGGAAGTCCAGACCGGCGTGTGCGTAGTCATCAACCATCAACATCTGTGGCTGCAACCAGTCAAAGAATGAGTCATTGTATTTGATGATGGGCCCAGCTACGTGTCGGTCCATGAAGTTGCACCACCTCAGCATCCTTGGATCTTGTGGGGTTGGTAAACCCCACTCAACCTATAATCTCAACAATGGGACCCTCTCGAGAAAGAAGGACACCAAAAGTGATCCATACCCAAACTACTTCAAGTCACCCCTCCTGCATTTCGTCAATTGCCTCTTCATACTGCGGAGAACTGCATCTGACCAGTTGAAGACTCGTGGCTCTGTGCACTCTATGGCATATTGGAAGTAGCTCTAGAGATCCATGTGTGGAGCTACGCTCCCGGCCATGCATTCTATAGTGAACAAGATGGTTCGCAGGGTCAAATTTTGGACCCCCCAAATAGAAACCTTGCCCTTCCTTCTTTCTACCTCTAGAATGTAGTATTGGCGACAACACTCACTCATAGGGAGTCCTCCACCTTGACTACCGATCAAGCTAGTGTGGTACCCACGTCGTGATAACCCTATTAGAAAGTAGATATCCTCGATATCTAGGGTCAATGTGTGGACTCCCGTGTGAAACAACAGTTGGTCCACGTCCCACATATCAACCAGGTACTCCAACAACTTGATTTGGGCCCTCATGCCCGGAATTTGAAAGAATTTCAAGAGCCCACAGTCTCGAAGGGCAGCAACGATACTCGGGTCATTCTCGACAATGGCATCCTCCTCCTCATGTTCTCTTTCTCGCCACTCCAGCATCGTGATGGTCAAATTCCTGCACAAGAACCATAAGAAAAGGGTTAGCAACTTGTTTCAAACCTTGGCATAATTTTTATTAAGAAAAAATCAAATTGAATTTTCATTTTTTGGCCCCCGCAGGTGCCCCTTTAGCACAGTGCGAGATTCTCGCAGGTGCCCTTAAGGTCACCTATGAGAATCTTGGATTCTCGCAGGTCCCGTATGGCTAGCCTGTGAGAATGCTCGAGCTCAAGTTTTGGCCCTAAAATGAACCCAAAACCTTTAAAATTGCCAATAAAAACAAAAACTAAACCATGGAAAAGGTAGAAGATCAATAGCTTACCTCATTGACGGAGACGGTTCGCCAAATGGTCGCTTGTGCCTCCCACGATCAAGCAACGAAATTTGGGGGGAAAAAGAGGTGTTTTGGGCAAAGTTCTTGGCAAAATCACAATGAAAATGGTAAAAGCTCTTTTTACCCATATTTATTCACTTTTTACCATTTTCGTTGATTTTTATATTGTTTTGTCCATCAAACCTAATGCCTAATAGTCCTATGAGTGTGAATTTTTGTAGATATAGCAACTTTAAAGTCCACACGAAGGAGTACAGATGTTTTTTCTTTTGTGTCGCATGTATGACTGCTTTTTATGGTTTTTAGAAAAACCTCAAGCTCAGTCTTCGTTTGTTCTCGCGCTCGAAAATACATGAGAACGTAACCAAGTATACTTTTCTCATCTTTTCGTACTCATCATGGTAACACGAAAATGGAGAACACAAAGGAGTATCCTTTAATCTCTTTTCACACTCCATAAAAATGAAAAGATCGTCGAGCGACCTTGTTCTGTTCACGCTCATAAAAGTATCTGAACAAAACGTTCAATGGGTGATAGTTTATTACTTTTTCGGTACTATCGAACTATTTTACGAAAAAGGAACTGAGAGAGTTCTCTTTAAGTGTTTTTCATACTCTCAAAACATCAAAAACCCCCGAGTTTTCTATCTTTGGACTCGTTAAACAAACATCGAAAGACCCGTAATGGGACCAAGCCACTCCTTCCTAGGGTTCGTTAAACATACTCCGAGGGACTCATCTGAATAATGAGCTTACATCAACAAGCATATGTTATCCTCCTCAAGCTTGCGTAAAAATAAAGTGGTACTCACCAGAAATGATGGGGGAAATTTTGGGAACGGGATGTGTTTTTGTATTCATAATAATGGAAGTAAGTGTCTCTCTTGAACATGACACCCCCTATTAATTATTTGAAGTTGGTTTGGGAAATCCATTTATCTCTCGTTCGACTTACTACAAGGTCATATCCTGGGTCGTCTCTGAGTCAATGCTTCCAAGTCCTTGGTCGTGTCATTCATATGTTCAAGAGATGTTCAAACCCTCTATTGAGTCGGCCATCTACAGGTGTCCATTCTTACCATGTCGGCCTTCCCTGTGTCTGTTTCAGTCTATATTCATGCTTTGTTTCACCTTCAAAATCTGTTACTTATTCTGTGTCATTGACAGGGGATACACCAAGACCCCTCCTGTGACAAGTCTTGTTCCATCTACTCCAACTCATTATCCGGAAACAAGACTTAGAAATTATTTGGTACCTTGGAACTTGCATGCCTCAATGGCAGGTTTCCTCACTTTCGACAGTGGGTTTTCATTATTGACCCCTGATCGAGAGATTCCGTCGAATGTTCAACCTCAACTCATTTATTCACATTTAGTGGATTGTGCTAGTGTACCTTGTGATTCATTGACATCAATGATGATTTCCCTCGCACTTGTTAACAGTTTCATCAATGACCAGTAATCAAGTGGTTTCTACCATGTTCGACTTCAGTACATGCAATCACATGGCTAGATTCGTACTTTCAGGTGACGAGATTGAAGACCCTCGGTCTCATAATTTTGGCCCAGGATATGATGGAGTATGTATGATTTGCAAACACATAGATCCACTTTGTATTTCGTGTGGCTATATCATCTTAATTTGAGTCTTCTCGCATAGATCCAAAGTGTATTCCTAGTGTCTATGCAGTATTCTGATGGCATGGATCCACGGTGTATGATTGGTGGCCATGACCTACATTCATGATGTCATACGTCTGTGATCTAAGTATGGGAATGCCTACCTCAAAACTGGTATTATATTCTGCAGATGCTTGGTTGTTTGTAGATTTCTGATTAGGTGTACTCCTAGTTTCTGACACATACACGCAATTTACAAAGTATTTCAGCTGTCACAGATTCTGGCCTCATACTTTGGGGGGCATTCTATTACACATGATTTTAGTCACTTTGGTGATGTCTTAACACTGATGTATTCAGGCTCCCAACATGGACTTTTTTCTTGAGAAAAGTAGCTCCTGTATTCTTCCAAAAAACATATTTTTAAGATGCGTTTGCAGGTGGTCTATGGCCTAGGGTGCAAGAATCCCTCATTCTCGTTGTCCACCCACACTTAGGGTGTGAACTTCTTGCAGTCTGCTCTATACATAGGATGCAAACTTGTTTTTAAGCTTGGAAATGAGAAGAGGTCTCGAGGGTTCTAGAAGGGAATCTTCTAGAAAATGAGTTGGCATTTGCATGGTTGTCATTTTATTGACTTCTTAGATTTTATGGGATCATCCTCATCCATGTAACCATCTCTCCTTCTCCTATATATTGAAAGGTTTTTCATG
Source organism: Picea glauca (assembly GCA_000966675.3). NCBI lineage: Eukaryota > Viridiplantae > Streptophyta > Pinopsida > Pinales > Pinaceae > Picea > Picea glauca. The sequence goes on from JZKD02S2185117.1 coordinate 218,906, forward strand.
GAAAAGGTGAAGCAAGATTGAATGAAGAATTGGTGAAATAATTGTGTGGAGAGCCCTGCTTGGACAGAAGCTTGAGGACTCTATTTGGTCTATCAAGAGGAATTGGATATTATTCATGCAAGTACAGAGAAATTGTGTGTGTTGGAACCAAGGGTCACTGAAAGGAATCTTGCAACATCAAGGCAATCAGGTTGTATCTTCTACTTTCAATTAATATGATACAGTGACATGTCCCTTTTCCATAAAGTCATTCTTACTTTATTATGTAATTCATTGATCATATGCATAAGTTGACATTGAATATATTTTTCTATCTTCACTTTGGTTGGTTTATGTTATCTTGGACTTGACTTCACAAGAGCGTCGGAGTGAAGTAGGAACAACAGAGACCTAAGGAAGCGATATAAAGGTATGTCACTTATTCTTTCTTATTAGTAGATTCAATGATTACAACTTAGGGAAAGAGTCATTTCCTATCCTATTTTGTTCTAGATCCAGGTGAATCTAGGGAGATCTGTTAGTGTCCTCACCTACCAATTAGTCTGATAACAATATCATAAATGTGGATGTTTGCAGAGTCAAAAGTTTGCAGGTTGTGTTGCACAGATGGATAGAATGGAAAGGCACAGTGGTGTACTTGTTCTTGGCAGCTCGCAGGGAGCATTTCATCCCCAGAAGGAGCAAATGTTAGTATCCAGATACTAAATATTCAATTTTCTTCTTGTTGCTGGAATGAGGTTATTCCTGTAGCACCAGTATTGCATATGCTAGAAGTAGTGTTGAGATTTTAACTCGCCTCGTTAGAGAATAGGTACAAGAAGGAGGGGAATTGAGTTTCTGAAGGCCTGAGAGGGTTCAATAGAGACCAAGAATGCAATACTAAGATTCTCTTTTATGATTGTAAAGAAGGAACTATTTCATTTTGCACTCAATGCCACAACCCTTTTGATGAGCAGACTTTCTCCTCTAATCTCATTCTTCCTTTCCTTACTTTTAAAACATGTTATCTTTGCAGTGCATTGAAATTATCTTGTTATGTTGATAAGGCAGTGAATATTTCACTGATTTCTTTTCCATTCCAAGACTTGTTTTTTAGTACCTTATTCTCTGTTTCCGAATGACATTTAAGATCAGGAATCTTCATGTGTGAGTGAACAGATTGGACACTTGCATATTTATTTCTTCTTATGGTTTTATCTTCTTTATTAAATTGAATACCATTGACTAACTAAGTCTGATTGAAACCTATTTACAATCATAGATTGATTTTCTCTTTCTTCATTTACTGTTGAAACCTTCAACCTTTTCAAAAACCAATATACATTTATCCATAAAAACCAGTGCAATAATTTTATGATTCCCTAGCTTGCCCTTAGTAGTCAAGTGCAACTTTAGGGACTAATAGTTCCAATTATGAATCTCATGATGATGAATGAAAGAGGAATTAATTATTTCACATAAGAGTTGCATCTAAACACACTAATATAGATACATTATTTGATCTAGGTTCCCAAGTAAACTTAATATCTGAAGCACTTGTCAAGAAGATGGGTCTTGAAACAAAGCCACATCCAAAGCCTTATCCTCTTGGATGGGAATGTGATAAAGCAAAACTTAATGTCACCAAACAATGTAGGGCCATATTTTTTATAGCTTCAAAGTTGATTAATGAAGTGGATTTGGATGTTGTACCACTTGATATATGTGGCATAGTGTTGGGAATTCCTTATCTTTATGATAGAAAAGAAGTCTTATTTCGTCATGAGAACAAATACCACCTTACCAAAGGGGGAGTGGAATATATTGTTAGAGCTCATAGCATCAGGGTAAATACAACACTTGTTAGATCAGGGAAAATGAAGAGACTCATAAACACTAATAAGAGATATGTACTCATGATCATAAGAGAGAAATATTTTGGGACATCTGATGCTTTCCAAGGATGTGAACCATCTCATAGAAATGAATTAATTGATATTTTCTCTAAGTATGATGATATTTTTCAGGAACTAGATGGATTACCTCCTAATATGAAAATACAACATGAGATACACCTTCAACAAGATTCTTCTCTTCCTAATGTGGGCATGTACAGGATGTCAGTTGTGGATATGACAGAGATCAAGAAGCAGGTATAGGGATTATTGGATCAAGGGGTCATCAATCCCAGTTCATCTCCTTGTGGTTCTCTGATCATGATGGTGCCAAAGAAAGATGGCACATGGCGAATGTGTGTCAATTAGCATGATTTAAATAAAATCACGGTGAAAAATCAATACCCTCTTCCTTGTATAGATGATTTACTTGATAAATTGAAGAATGTTGTGTATTTCACTAAGTCGGATTTGCGCAGTGGATATCATCAAATCGGGGTCGCAGAACATGATGCATGGAAAACTTCCTTTAAAACCAAACAGGGATTGTTTGAGTGGTTAGTTATGCCATTTGGGCTTTGTAATGCTCCGACAAATTTCATGTGTGTGATGAATGATGTATTCAGGCCTTTCCTAGATGACTTTGTGATTGTATAGTTAGACGACATTCTTATTTTTAGTAGGTCTTGGGATGAACATGTGAGGCATGTAAAGAAAGTAACGGATACTTTGCAAAGGGAAACGTTGTAAGTAAAATTATGAATTTGGCAAGACTACACTTGTGTACTTAGGCCATATTGTAGGAGGAGGAAATTAAAAATTGATCCTTCCAAAATTAATGTAATTGTAAATAGGCCTGAGCCAAAAAGTGTAACCGAGTTCTGAAGCTTCTTAGGTGAAGTCCAATATTGGCCATCATTGACCATAAGGTAGACCAAAAAGTGATTAGCAACCTACTGTCTCAATCTGACATAATGGTTCATGGGAGCCAAAAATGAACCCAAACATGTTCAAAGAAGAGCTTGGCATTGGACTCGGTTATGATGCTCTTCTTGTAGGGTGACGAAACTTCCATCTTAGAGAATTGATCAATGACCACGAAGAAACACTCGTTCCCATGCTTGGTTGAAGGAAGACCATATATGTAATCCATGGAGATGGACTCCCAAGGCCTATCTAAAGTAGGAATAGGGGTGTATAGCCCTTGTTTCTTGATGGTGATCTTGGTAATGGCGCAGATAGTGCAATATCTGATGCACTTGCATACATATTTTCGAAGTTTCGGCCATTAAAAATTAATTTTCAATACTGCCACTATTTTCTCCATACCAAAATGTCTTGCTTCCTGGCTAGAATGAGCTTCCCTAATTATATTTTCATGATCGCTTGAAGGAACACATAGATGGTTCAAATGGCATAACAATCCAGTGTGGAGATGAAAGTCTAGAGCCATTTTTCCTGCACTTAATGTATGATAGGTAGAAGAAAATTCAAAGTCATTATTGTATAATTTTGGATACCTGGACGTTTCATTCCCGCAAGAGTTAAGAACTGTGGTTAGTGCCACAACCGAGGGCCTACTGAGGCAATCTATGACATGGTTATTGTTTCCCTTCTTATAATTGATGTTCAACTGGAATTGTTGTAGGTACATGGACCACTTCTAATGGAAGTCAATATGTAACTTTATGTGTGTCTACATGAATTGTAGAGGCATGTGATTAGTGTGGATCATCATTTCCTTCCCCATAATCTAATGATTCAACTATCGACATGCCTGCAAAATGGAGTACATCTATTTGTCATAAGTGGGGTATCTGCGAACAATATTAGATAGTGTTTTGTTGTGATAGGCCATTGTATTCCCATGTTGAGTGAGGAATGCATCGATAGAATAATCCGAAGCATATGTCTCAATCTCAAATGGTTGTTGCAGGTCTGGCAGAATAAGGACTAGTGCTGAGTAGAGGAAGGATTTGAAATCCTCAAATGATTTATGTTGGGATGCAACTCACACAAACTTGGCCTTCTCTCCACCATTCATCACCTGGCTTAGGACTCAAGCGATATGACAGAACCCCAACACAAACCTATAGTAGAAGTTGGTGAGGCCCAAGATGTTGCAGATCTCAATCATTGTCTTTGGGGGAAACCAATCATGGATGACTTGGATCTTGAATGGATCCACATGCACACCCTTCTCATCCAATATGTATCCAAAATATTGGATTATATGCATGATGAAGGAACACTTCTCCAAATTGACATATAACTTGTGTTGTCACAAGGTGCCCAAGACTTGTTGAATATGCTTCAAATGTTCCTCCAAGGTTTCGTTGAAGATAAGGATGTCATCCAAATATACGACCATAAAGGATTTTGTGAATGGTCGCAATATATCATCCATCATCTACATGAATATGGTCGACACATTATTCAAGCCAAAAGGCATGACCAACCACTCAAAGAGACCTTCTTTAGACTTGAATTTTGTCTTCCATGCATCATTTTTCTCAATCAACACTTGTTGGTAGTCTGACTTCAAATCAATATTATTCAAAAAATTGGCTCCCTTGAGTTTATCAAGAAGATCATCAATCCAAGGTATTGGGTACCAGTTCTTGATTGTGATATTTTTCATAGCTCTATAATCAATACAAAGTCTCCATGCCATGTCCTTCTTATGTACTAGAACAATTGGGCTCCCACAAGGAGAGGATCTTGGTCTGATGTGGCCCTTCAAAATTATCTCTTGGATATAGCGTTTTATTTCTTCATTCTCCATAAAACAATTCTTGTACACAAGGCCATTAGGCAGTGGAGCACCAGGTGTCAAATAAATTGAGTGATTTACCTGATAGTCAATATGAACCCCAATAGACGACACAAATATGTCTTTGTGCTCTTCTAATATATTTTCCACCTATTGTTGTTGTGCAAAGAGACTTCATGCAGAGTTTTTGGTGGCTGTAGTGAACTTCCTTTCACGTTTAGAACGAACCATAAAGAAGAAAATCTCTAGGTATGAAAGACCACCTTTCTGCACTGCTTCATAGAGATCAAAGAGATTGCAGTAGTTGGGACTTCCTCCAGTACCTTATAGATTTGATCTCCCAAATTAATAATGACACTACAGGGACTAGATTCATAAACAACACAGTGCTTCCACATATATGGTTTTCCTAACAAAACATCACAAACTTCAAGGGGGTAAACATCACAAAATACCTCATCTTTGAAGGGTTTGATGTTGTAGTCCAAGAGACATCGTTGGGGGCTGGTCGGTCCTGTTGACTAGACTCGACATTCGACTAATTTGGATATGTAAGTTAGTCTATTTTTAAATTCAAGTGTGTAATTTGTTTAACTATCCAACTAGGTCGACTGATTGATGAATTTATGAAGTTTTAATTACCATGTAAATGAATACACAAGTATATATGTGACTTTGTGACAAAGAAAGAATGGTTGTTCTTGTGCATAATAAATTGCATATTGTTTGTTCTCCTATTACTTTGTGCATGACTCCTTATATGTATATGTGTATGTGTGCATAGTAGTGTGTTGTATATATTTCTCTATCTAATGATCTATCTATAACACCTACATACTTTCCCATATGTTACGACACTCTCTCATACAAATTTGGTGATATCTAGAACAAATGTAATACCCCTAAGTTGAAACTAATTATTTTATCCTAATTTATAAGGATGGGGACAAGTGGACCAAATTAGATCTCAACATGACAAGTGTTAAGTTGGGAACATGCATACATATAGTTTGGACTTAGTTCATTTTCCCATTCATTCATTCCATCATAATTCACTCACTCATTGAGATGTCCTTCGTACCTTCCTATACTTGTACTTGTAACTATATTTGTACCTTTATGTTACTATCATTGTACATGTACTTGTACCCATACACGTACCCATACCTATACCTAGTTAGCTTAGAATTTGGACTGAAGAAGCAGGTTGTTAGGCCCGTGGGAGATTGAAGAGGTGGGTTGTCAGGCTCATGAGAAAATCTCTTTAGGTGAGAGAATTGTTGGGAATTTTTTCCTGAAGGTACCAAACTGCAGCTACAAGGATCTGAGACTTCCTATCTGGCCTATTGTTGAAGCCTGGAAAGGAAGTGGGGTAGTCAAAGGATTGTTGAGCAGAGAAGGGGCACACTTTTTAGGGTGGGAAAGGCATGTGGGGAATGACAGACTGTAGGATGTTAGTTTGAGTTGGCACCTGTGACAGAGTCTTTCCTGTTGTCTGAGATACATCAGCCTCGTTAGGAATCCCTTTACCTGGGTGGAGTTTAGTCCCAGGTCGAGGGTGACCCACTGCTGAGAGTGAAGAGCAGTGTGGTCTAAGGTTGGGAGGTTCGTGGAAGGTTTTCACGTAGTTGGTGATATTCTTACCAAGATAAGTGTCAAGTGTGTGTTAAATTACATGTTGCATTATTATTTATGCATTTATTTTTATGGGTTTTTCATGTGTGTGTTGCATGTGTGTTTTTAATATTGTTTTGTATGAATCTGTGCATTTGCAGAATGTGTTTGTCTATTTTAATTTATATATATAAAGTTCTGCAAGATTTTTTGTGTGTATATGTTTTAATTTGTATACAGTTCCAATTTTTTTATGTGGCATAGCCCAGTTGGATGCTCGGGATGCTACAATGTGGTATCAAAGCTCCATTTTTCAACATTGATCCTGAATGGGCCGAGAAAGTTGAGTTGAAGTGAAATTTCACAGATAATTGATTTCAAAGTGGAAAATTTTCAAGTTACAGAGTGTCCATGGTAAAAATTAGAAGCAATTGCGTGGAATTGGGAAAAACCCCAATTTATGTTGTTAAATTCATGGGAAATTGAGAAATTTGGCCAAGTAGTGAGATATTCTTAATTTAATATATGTTATAGCAATTTCATACCTGGAATTGGTCAAATTGGAAGTTACAAGGAAGCCATGACAGATGGAGCGAGATTAGTTGATTAAAATTCTCAATTTGTGGATTGACTTTAGGAAAAATTCATTCCAGGAATGTCAACCAGCAACTATTTGTTGTTGCAGAGGTTGAATTGATGTTATCGAGGTGAAAGTGAACAAATTCCATAGTTGAAGAATGTCTACAGTGAAAATTGGGAAATTTTTTGGCAAAAAACCCAATTTCTGCAGCGGAATTCACGAGGAATTGATGCAGATAAAAATGAATGTGTGGAGGTGTGCGCACTAAAAATGCATGACGCGTAGTGAAAATCTTGTGATGTATGGAAAATAAGGGTGTGTGGCTACGCGCACTAAAAATTGGTGTTAAGCAGTGCAGAGTGGCAATGCACAGAAATATTGGCGCACATGTGTGCGCACTTAAATTTGGCATTGTGTGGTGCAGAGTAGAAATGTGTGGAAAATATTGGTGCATGGGTGTGAGCACTTAAATTTGGCGTTGCATGGTGCAGATTGGTAATGCGTGGAAAATATTGGTGCGTAGGTGTGCACACTAAAATTAGCATTGTGCGGTGTGGATTGAGTGGCGCATGTGTAATACTGGCATGCACGGTGTGTGCACACATAATAATGGTGTGTGTGGTGTGTGCAGTATTGACAGAGTGTAGCAGAATGTTTTTGGTGTGCACGTAATGTGGGTATATGTTGGTGCACAAGTGTGCGCACTAAAATTAGCATTTAACGATGTGGGTTGAGTGGTGCATGTGTAATAATGGCATGCACAGTGTGCACACTCATAATAATGGCATGTGTTGTGTGCGCAGTATTGACAGAGCATAGAGGAATTTTTTTTGTGTGCACGCAATGTGGGTATATGTTGTTGCGCGATAGTTTAATTAATGATGCGTGCAGACTACTGGTGCACGGTAGAGGCATACTAAAATTTGACATGGTGCAGTGCATAGAGTCAAATGCACACAGAATATTAGCGCATGACACAAAAATTGCACGAAACGAGTATTAGTGCATGAACCAAAATTGTGCGTAGTGGATATTGGCGCATGACACAAAAGTAGTGCACACTAGTTATTGGCATGACAGAGAAGTGATCCACATTGGTTATAGGTTCACAGATCATGGTCTACCTTATGGTTTTGTTTCTCATGCTAAATATGGGTGTACATGTTCAAATTTGTGAGTGCGAAGTCATTTGGATGATGTACAACAACAAAAAACCAGTGAATTTCTATGACATTTTATATTGCTTGAATGTCATCTTTTTGCAACGCGTTTTTAAGGTCCTAAACAACGTTTTTAGCTACTCAAAAACCACAAGAACATAGTGTACCTATCAAGTTACACTTTGTCTCTACATCTCAAATGAAAGAGCCTAGAAGGTACCTGTATCATTCTAGACCAAGAAGACTAATTGGCCTAGAACTTCAACAAGTTGTAACTGGCAACCCAAACCCCAGAAAGAGGTGAAACTTAGAAAAAATGTCCAAAATATGTATATTAAGAAACCCAATTGATATTCTACTAAAAATAGAATGGAGTAGGTGCAAAAATTCATAATTACATCGTAGAATTGCACCAAGTTGAAGAGTGAACAGAAAAATTAATGGACAATTTTCAAATAACCATTACTTCTTGTTCAAGACTCAGAATTGAGCATGGAAGCATGCGTTGGAAAGGTATTGGACAATAGAATATATTTATTCACCTAGAAAAATGATTTGGGCATTCAATTTTCAAGAAATCAAAAGAAATAATTTTGATGCATTATTGAACCAGAATGGTTCATATTTTCATGAAATTGTTGAAACAGTTAGCCTGACAAAGTTCTGTTGGATGCACATTTTGCAGAGTTAACAACAAATAGATCATATCAGAATCAACACAAAGTGTAGAGGAATGGATTATGCATAGGGGGCTTACATCTAGGTAGATGAGATCAGAGGGATGGATGTCCATATGAGCATTGAAGGAACAAACTCCAATGGACATGGAGAAGGAAGGGATGAAAACATGAATATGGTAGAGACCATTAAAAATTTGCAAAAGGATGTAAAAATCCATAAAGATGTTAATGAAAGGATTATAAGAGCCAAGAAGAAGCAGGATAACTTCAACATGAAGTTAATGCAGATCTTGAAACGAATAGAAAAGAAATTGGATAAGGAGAGTGGATCAAGAAAATCAGGAAGTCACGGGTCTCCTGATGAGAAAAGAAGAACAAGAAGTGTAAGAAGACACCACCATCACTCCCAGAGGAATCCCAATAAGAGAGCACACAGTAGCTCAAGTCCATACCCTGTCAAGAAGCATAATAGGTCTGGGGTGGATGAGCTACAAGGAAAAATGAACAAAATCAAACCTCCTACATTTGATGGTGAGCACAAGAAGGATGAATATGCATAGACATGGTTGTTGGGCATGAGAAAGTATTTTCAATTGCATAATTATTCTTCTCATGAAGAAGAAATAATTTTCATTTATCAACTCAAGACAAAGGTGTTGGAGTTACTTCACACACACCTAGGATTTATTTTTCCTAAGGTTATTCCTTTTTTATTAGTCATAATTAGTCATTATCCAGTCTCCTATATTTTAGGGGAGAATATCCCACATATATAATATGCTCTTTCAGTTGACACTTCAGTTTAACTAGTCGAGTTGAGTTTAGATGTTGCATTGGTTTTTTCACCATGCAACATTGGGATCATCACCAACTTACTACTCTTTGTTTAGTCAGTTAACTAAAGACTAGTTGACTAGTTAACTCAGCTAGGTGGAAGTTCACTCTCGTAACTGCCTAAGAGACTAGACTAGGTGGCAGTTTACTCTTGTAATTGTTGGTGTGTGTCCAGATCAATATAAACCACAACTATGGCTCATTATTTACTCATTTATCCTATATATATTTTAAATTATTCACTCTTTGAGTGTGGAATACGGTTAATGAGAATTCTTTCATTCTTTCTTTCTTGCTTCTTCTTTCTCAATTTTTCTCTGCAAATGTGTGTAGTGTTTTCTAGCTAGATATATTATGTGTAGGTTCAACACATTTACATGGTATCAAAGTCGACGGACTGCTAAGCAAAAGCTACACCAAATTTTTTTGCAGGTACAAAAGGTTGAAGACAACAAAAGATCGATTATTTGCCGGAAATACTTCTCACGCCTCATAACTATTTGGAATGGAAGCCAAAAATTATACCTCTTCTCAGAAGTAGAGGCTTATACCAAATAACCATGGCAATGGAAGTAGAGCATGATTATTTCGATGAGAAAAATGAATTTCTCAATAGACAAGATATGGCCATAGGAAGTATCGACATGTTTGTTTCTCCCAAACTTTTCCATCAAGTATATAAAGAATCACAAGGATCAACTCCAAATTAATTATGGACCAGATTGGAGGTTCTATTTGGGAATAAGGAAGAATGCATGCAAAATGTTGACAAGATAGAGAATGTAGAAAATCCACTGGAAGATAAATCATCTCAGTTTGAAGAGCCTTCTACACAAGTGTCTATAGAAATTTGTATTCCATTAATTGAAGATGATGTCTACTCCATTTCAGATTTATTTTCTAAAATTCATATGGAAGATATCTGGCATGCATCTCAGGAATCTCATGCAGACACTTTTGCATACACCATGCATGCATGTCAGGAGACAAAAAGAGAGCCTCGCACATTAAACGCCATTCTGATATTTTCTGAGCCAAATTTGCATAAACAAATTGGATATTTGAATTCCTCTCAGGAAAATATCCAATTTCAAAAAAAAATCGTCCAAAACAAAGTCCGGAAAGCGAAGTTATGATCGTTTCAAAATCAACAAAATTTCAGCGCTTTTCCAGAAACGGTTGTACGGTTTTCAAAATTTCATCCAAAATTTATTTGGATATTATTCATTACAAGAAGATAAATTGGATATGTGTGGACATATCAATGGTGCATGTACTTCATCAGATCCATGCAGACATCTATATCTTCAACAAAATCTTCAATGAACACAAACTTGTACAGTTGCGAGGTCTTCTTGGAGTGAAGGACAAGGTTGCTTAGCAACTGTTTTTTTGTTCCTTCTCATTTTTTATTTTATGCATTGTAATTTGAGGG
>JZKD02S2185117.1:230260-242123 GCA_000966675.3 Picea glauca
TTATTACATGATTCCTTGATCACATGTATAGACTAGGTATTGAATATATTAATGTCTTTGTTGTGATTGGTTTGTGTTGTTGTGATTGGACGACACAAGAGCATCGGAGCAGAGCAAGGAACAACAGAGATTAAAAGGAGAGCGTTCATAAGGTATGTCCACTATCCATTTCTCTTAGTTCATTCAATAATCAAGATCTAGGGAAAGAGTAGTATTTTGTTATGGTTTGTTCCAGATCCAGGTGGATCTGGGGAGATTGGTCTGTGTCCGCACTCACGAATTTATCCATAAACAGTAGGTGCAACACATTATAGAGAAAAATGTTACTTGGAGGGAATTCAAGAAGTATTTTGAAAATAAATACTTGGCTAAGAGATACTATGATAAAAAAATGAAAGAGTTCTTTGAACTCAAGATTGGGCGTATGACCATAGATGAATATGAAAGAAGGTTTTTAGAACTGATGAAGTATGTTTCTTTCATAAAGGATGAAACAATTAATATTCAGAGATAGTTGAGTAGATTTCCATCATTCATCAATGACAAAATACAATATGATTATCCCAAAACATTGGAGGAGACCATAAGGCGAGCTAAATGTCTATATCATCAGCAAAAAGCAAGGCCAACTTTCCAAAAATCTTAGGAAGAAAAAAATAAATTCAAGATGGATCATAGGAAGAAGGGAACTAAGCCACCATTATTCATAAATAATCCTCAAGGACAACCAACTTCCAGAGAACCCTAGATGATGGAGAAAAGGGTTCAAAGTCCAAGGAATCCACCTATTCAATGTTGGGGTTGTAAAGGAGATCATATGTATAGATATTGTCCTCACATAGGTGAAAAAGTGAGGACTGTTCACAATGTGCAACAAGATGAAATGATGGAGGACATGGGAAGAAATGTACCAAGGATCTATGCAGCCTTGGACAACAAGCAGGCAGAGTATCAACCACATATGATTGAAGTGGAAGGTATGAACAACAACCAAACCATTGCTATTTTAATTGATTCAGAAGCTAGTCATAGTTATATAGACCCTAAGATGGTGGAAAGTTTTCATTTTCCAAGAAGAAAGCATGGAAAACCTTGGTTGGTGCAGCTGGCTATCGGAGCCAAAATAAAATTTAATGAGATGGTTAAGTCATGTCTTATGGACATGAATGGATTGAACACCATGGAAGATTTGAACATATTTCCTTTAGGTTCCTATGACTGTCTAATTGGGATGGATTGGTTGGACCAAAATCATGCTATCCTAGACTGTCATAACAAGGAATTTAATCGTTTGGATGAGGAAGGGAACCTAAGGACAGTGCAAGGAATTCCCAGGGTAGTAACTATCGGAGAAATTTCAGCATTGCAGTTGAAGAAATGTTACAGAAAAGGGTGTCAAATATTTGCAGCTCATATGGAAGAAACACCTAAATATAGGGTGTCAAATATTGAATATAATGCAATCTTAAGAGATTTTGAAGATGTGTTTAAGGAAATACCAAGAATACCCCCTAAAAGAGACATTGATTTCTCCATAAATTTGATGCCTGGAGAAACTCCAATATCCAATACCCCTTACAGGATGAGTACACCAGAATTGAAGGAATTGCAAATGCAACTTGAAGAGCTTCTAAAGAATGGGTATATACACCCAGGTGTGTCACCTTGGGGTGCCCTAGTTTTATTTGTGAAGAAAAAGGATGGAACATTAAGACTTTGCATTGAATTTAGGTAGTTGAACAATGTAACTGTGAAGAATAATTATCCTTTGCCAAGGATCAATGACCTCTTTGATCAGTTGAAAGATGCAAAAATATTCTCCAATATTGATCTTAGGTCATGTTATCATCAAGTAAGAATTAAATAAGAATACATCAACAAGACTGCTTTCAGAACAAGGTATGGTCATTATGAGTTCACAGTGGTGACATTTGGGTTGTCAAATGCACTAGCTATATTCATGTGTTTAATGAATGGTATTTTCAAAGAATACTTAGATAATTTTGTCATTGTATTTTTAGATGACATTCTTATATATTCTAAGTCAAAGGAAGATCATGAAAAACACTTGAGGATGGTAGTACAAGTATTAATGGAGCATCAGTTGTATGCCAAATTGAGCAATGTTGGAGTTACTTCACACACACCTAGGATTTATTTTTCCTAAGTTTTTTCCTTGTTTATTAGTCATAATTAATCATTATCTAGTCTCCTATATTTTAAGGGAGAATATTCCACCTGGAGAATATTATCTTCGGTTGACACTTCAGTTTGACTAGTTGAGTTGAGTCTAGATGTTACATTTGTTTTGTCACCATGCAACATTGATATCATCACCATGATAATGCACACTTGCCTTGGGATAATCACCATACTGGAACATTACCCTTTATTCCTTGATCTACTCCTCACTATACTCTGTTCAGTCAGTTAACTGAAGTTTGGTTGACTAGTTAACTCAACTAGGTGGTAGTTCACTCTTGTAATTGCCCGAGAGACTAGACTAGGTGGAATTTCACTCTCGTAACTATTGGTGTGTTTCAAGATCACTCTATACCACCAATATGGCACATTGGTTCTCCTCCAGTGTGCATTCATTGAGTTATACAGAGTATATCATGTGTAAATTACTCATTATTCATTACACTTAATGCAAATTATTCCATTCTTTCTCTCTTGCTTTGTCTTTCTTAATTTCTCTATGAAAACATGTGTATTACTTACATGGTATTAGATCCAATGGACTGCTAAGAAAAATCTACACCAAATTGGTTTGTAGGTACAAAAGATTGAAGATAGTGGAAATATGGATTTCCCAAAAGAATTCATTCTTACACCTTACAACTACTTTGCATGGAAGGAGAAAATAGTGAGACATATCTGAACCATAGAATTGTACAGGTTAACCTTGAATACAGACACAGAACCGACATCATCCATAGAAAAATCCAAGTACTTAAATCGAATGGATGAAGCATTTAGAACGATTTGCAGTCTTATTTCTCTCGATCTCCTTTTTCACATATCCTCTTGTAAGACTACCAATGAAGCCTATACCACCTTGGAAGGGATCTTTTGCAAACAGGATGAGATGAGGGGAGACATGTTGGAGGTGGAATTTCTCACATTTGTTCCAAAAATCTTCGACAATATCCAAGATTTCTTTACAAAATTCAAGGATTTACTGTCGCAACTCAAAGTTTGTGGGTTTGATAAATCTAAGGATGAGAAACAAACGGTTATCACCATTCTCTCCAAAATTGGTCCTAAATTCTTTGTTCTTGTTTCCACATTCCATTCAATCAAATTATCCTCTGGAGCCACCTAGAAGTTGCCTTCTCTTGAGGACTTTGTCGAATCCCTGACATAAGAGAAAACCAAGCTCATCAACATGGGAAAAACCAAAGGCCCAAAGGTGCATGTACTTACTGTGTAAGATGGAAGTCATCAATATTATAAATCTAAAGATAAAGGGAAAATGAAATCTCATGCAAATCTGAAGAAGGAAGGGTACTCAAAACCCTTCACCGATGCCTCTGGATCCAAAGGGGAAAGGGGAAGAAAAGGGGAGAAATGCACATACTGTCACAAAGGATTCCATCTAGAATATGCATGCATGAAAAAAAAAAATATTTGATGACTCAAATACTTCAGCAAAACAACCTTGGATATTGCATCCCCGAGGGTGCCAAGAAGAAGCCAGAATATTAGAATCCCAAGAAAGACAATTCTAGCCATGCCTTGATTTCCATCAACTCCTCTCCCAATGCTTGGATCGTAGAATCAGGAGAATCACATCACATGGTTGCCTCAAAAGCAATCTATTATTCATTGGATTCATGAAAAGGTCCTCCTATTCTTATGGGGGACAACTCTTCAGTCGAAGTCACTGACAAAGGAAGGATTGAACTCACCAACTTAAACTTCAAGAATGTGTTGTACATTCCCAAAATTTCTGTCAATCTTCTCTCCATGTATCGGATGATGAATTCTGGCACCGAAAATAAATTCATATTCACACCAAATGTCATGGAAATCTATGACATGCAAACCAACTCCAGGGTTTCTACCGGTGAGGTAAATCATCAGTCTAGATTGTATATATTTTTTGAATTTATTGAACCAAACTTTTCTTTACTACTTACCCATGTCGATGAAAGTAGTAGGATATGGAACAAAAGGTTTGGACATTTGAATTTCATATATATGCAACAACTTAGCAAGAAAATATTGGTTGATGTTCTACCAAACATCCATTTCTCCAAGGGAGTATGTGAGGGATGTCTTCTTGGAAAACACCCTCAAGAGAAATTTGACAAAGGAAAGTCTCAGAGAGATTTCACTCCTTTATATCTAATCCATAGTGACCTTATGGGCCCTTTTCCGCATCCATATATCATCAAAGTGAGGTTTGTTCTCATTTTTATTGATGATTTCTCACGTTTTACATGGATCTACTTTCTCATGAAAAAATCTGAGGTCTTTCAACACCTCAAAGATTTCAAAACCCTAGCTGAGACACAGTCTAAAAAGAAAATCAAAGTCCTCCGAAATGATAATGGGGGTGAGTATGTCAATCATGAGAACCATAATATTTTTCATGAGGTAGGGATTCAGTTGCAGCACACATTTCCCTATACTCCACAACAAAACAGAGTTGCTAAGCGAAAAAATAGATCTCTAAAGGAGATGGAATCTTGCATGTTGCATGCAAAGTCACTACCACAGAGACTATGGTCTGAAGCACTTAATTTTGCAACATACATCCAAAACATATATCCCCATAGATATGTCAAGGATAATACCCCCGACGAGGTTTGGAGCAGCCTCAGACTAGAAGTGACACACTTTTTTATTTTCGGTTCACATGCATGGGACCATATTCCCTATCAAAAGAGGAAGGCACTTGATCCACGAAGCACTAAATGTATTTTTGTTGGATACCCCAACGGTGTGAAGGGATATAGACTTATTTATATTTCCTCAGACTAACTCATCACTGAGGGAAGTGTCCAATTCGAGGAAAGTGTCTCACGTGTACCTCATCAGTCGCATGCAGACACCTTCATTCTTCCACATGTCCGAGATGATGAGCATGCACATGTAGAATCTTCTTCAGATGAGAGTTATGATTCAGAGGACTCATATGATTTAGATATTGATTTGGTACAGTTAGATGCAGAGTCAGAGCATCTATATATAGTTGCAGATCCAGAGAAGAGGCCCAAGTGGGCACAGAATACTCTTCAGAATGCAGGGGATCTCGCTGGTGATCCAACCGATACTAGGAGGACTCGATCTGATTTCGAGTAGCCTCTTGTTGCACTCATTTCCAATGAACCATTACCCTCTAGGCATATTTTCTTGGTTCATTCTTCATATCCATAGTCTTATGGTGAGGATGTTGGAAATCCCTTTTGGGAATCTGCCATGCGGGAGGAGTACAACTCCCTCCTCGAGAACCAGACTTGGGATCTGGTTCCCCTTCATTATGGAAGGAAACTTGTCAGATGTAGATGGGTCTACAAGACCAAGAGTGCAATGGATGGACATATTAGCAGATACAAAACTAGGCTTGTTTCCAAATGCTTTCAGTGGGTGCATGGTATTGACTGTGATGAGACCTTCGCTCCAGTAGAGAAGATGGATTCCATATGATTGGAACTTTCCATTGTGGAAGACAAGAGATGAGAAGTCCATTAAATGGACGTGAAGAATGAATTTATTCATGGTGATCTCTTTGGGGAGATCTATATGGAGCATCCCTAGGGATTTATGCAGGACTCATCTTTGGTCTGTCGAATGAAGAAGTCTCTTTATGGCCTCAAGTAGGCTCCAAGGGAATGGTATGCCAAGATGGACTAATACATGTTGTCACAAAAATTTGTATGTTGTAAATCAGACCTGAATGTCTACATGCTCAGGATGGTTGATTCACTTCTACTCTTAGTTTTGTATGTTGATGATTTGTTGATCATCGATTTCTCGACTTCAGCGATTGTTGCAGTCAAGAGGATTATACATGACAAGTTTTTGATGATGGACATGGGTCCACTACACTTCTTCCTTAGACTCAAGATCAGTCGAGATGGATCAGACATCAAACTATCTCAGGCCAACTATGCATGATATTTCCTTGAGATATTTCACATGACAGACTGCAAGTCTTCTCCGACTCCTTTCCTATCAGGAGTCAAACTTGAGAATGGTGGGGAGACTCTACTGGTTGAAAACAAACTATACATATAGCTAGTGGGGAGCTTGTTGTATCTCACACACTCCATACCAGACCTCCCCTATGCAGTTGGTGCAGTTTCCAAGTTCATGCAGGAGTCACATGAGATACACTATAAGGTTGCAAAGCATATCCTTCGATACGTACAGGGCACCATCACCTTTGGGATTCATTATGCAGTAGACTCTACATTAGATCTCATCGGGTTTACTGATTCTGACTGGGCTGGCGATAACATTGATCGTAATTCCACATCTAGTTACTCACTCAGTATTGGTTATGGGCCTATCTATTGGGCAAGAAAGAATCAATTTTTCATTTCTCTATCTTCAGTCGAGGAAGAGTACAAAGGGGTAGTTAACATAACCATCCAGGCTATGTGGCTACAACATTTTCTAACTTAGTTGGGCATTCAGTTTCATCAGTTGATCGTCATCTGGTGTGACAACCATAACACTTTGAAGTCCTGATGAGATCCAGTTCAGAGGTAGAAGACAAAGAACATCGAGATCCACATGCACTACATCCAAGACTTAGTACATGAGGGGATCATCGACCTACAATTTTTTCCTTCAATAGAACAAATGACAAACATCTTCACCAATACCTTCACTAAGTAGAAGTTCCATTCTCTACAAAGTCATCTTGGAGTGAAGGACACATTTGCCTAGCAACTGTAGTTCTTCTTTTTACATACATTTTACCATGAGGGGTGGTTTTTCCCATGAGTTTTTCCCTCTTTCCTCACTTTATTTTCAGTGTATATTTTGTATTTGGGTACCTAACATGGCCTCATTGCCGAGACCCATTCTTTATTTTCACCATAATGATGTTCAGGGGGGGTGTTGGAGTTACTTCACACACATCTAGGATTTATTTTTCCTAGGGTGTTTCCTTCTTTATTAGTCATTATCCAGTCTCCTATATTTTAGGGGAGAATATTCCACTTGGAGAATATTATCTTTAGTTGACACTTCAGTTTGACTAGTTGATTTGAGTCTAGATACTGCATTGGTTTTGTCACCATGCAACATTGGGATCATCACCATGCTAATGAGCACTTTCCTTGGGATCATCACCAGACTGTCGCATTACCATTGATTCATTGATCTACTCCTCACTACACTATGTTCAATCAGTTAACTGAATACTGGTTGACTAGTTAACTCAATTAGGTGGCAATTCAGTCCCATAACTTCCTGAGAGACTAGACTAGGTGGAAGTTCACTCTTGTAACTGTTGGTGTGTGTCCAGATCACTCTAGACCACCACTATGGTGCATTGGTTCTCCTCCAGTGCACATTCATTGAGTTATACATAGTATATCATGTGTAAATTATTCATTATTCATTATGGTTAATGATAATTCTTCCATTATTTCTCTCTTGCTTCTTCTTTCTTAATTTCTCCTTGAAAATGTGTGTAGTATTTTCTATCTAGATCTATTCTTTTTAGGTTCAACACATTTACAAGCAAGTGCTCATTTTATCAGAAAAAAGTTCATTATTTGGGACATATCATTTCAGAGGATGGGATAACAGTGGATCACGAGAAGATATAAACCATTAGAGGATGGTCAACGCCAAATAATGTGACAGAGGTAAGATCATTCATGGGCCTTCCAGGATACTATAGTATATTTATTGAAGGATTCTCAAAGATTGCACACCCAATCATTTCCTTGAAAAAGAAGGGTGTGAAGTTTCAGTGGACATTGGATTGTGAAAAGAGTTTCCAACACTTGAAGCAATTATTAACAAGTGCTCCAATACTAAGGATTATAGATCCAAATGAAGACTTCATTGTATGCATCGATGCGTATAAAGAAGGAATTGGTGGAGTCCTCAATCAAAATGGGTTTGTTGTATGTTATGAAACAAGGAAGTTGAAGGAGCATGAAAGGAACTATGCCACTCATGATTTGGAGTTGGAATCCATAGTGCATGCCTTGAGGAAGTGGAGGCACTACCTCAGGGGGAAAAGGTTTGAGCTGAGGACAGAGCATAATGGTCTGAAATATTTATTTGATCAACCAACTCTAAATTTAGGAAAAGCAGATGATTAGAATTTCTCAGTGATTATGACTTTCATATAAAACATATCAAAGGGAAATAGAACAAGGTGGTTGATGCACTTAGAATAAGGGTGCATGAGTTGCATGCTACAACCATTAGCATGTACCAATCATATTTCAAAGACAGAATCATAGAGGCTGCAAAATCAGATTTGCAATACAAGGAATTAGTGACAAGATTATACCAAGGTATTTTGCAGCAGAAAATTGAAGACTATAAGCTAGAAAATGATGAAATTCTCATATACATGGGCATAATTTACGTACCAAATTCCCAGGAATTGAAAAATATGATATTGAGAGAAATGCATGATGTACCTTATGCTGGGCACCCAAGTTATCAGAAAACTATTGTAGCTGTCAAGATCCAATATTATTGGCTAAGCATGAAGAAAGAAGTTGTTGATTTTATTTCCAAATGTTTGGAGTGTCAAAAGGTAAATGTTGAGAATAGACACCCAACTAGTTTTCTACAAACATTACCCATTCCTGAGTGGAAAGGGGAAGTTGTAACAATGTATTTCATCACCAAACTTCCCAGAATAAACAAGCAACATGATTCTATCATGGTAGTGGTGTATAAGCTTACTAAAGATGCCCAAGCTCACTCACAAGGAAACCAACATTGTTGATTTTTATATGAGAGAAATTGCTCGATTACATGGTATACCCAAGACAATTGTATCTTACAGAGATCCAAAATTTACCTCAAATTTTTGGAATGGATTATTTAATGGATTTGGAACAAATTTGAATTTTAGTACAACTTATCATCTAGAATCAGATGGACAAACAAAGAGGGTGAATCAAGTGATTGAGGATATGTTGAGGAAGTATGTGATGGGTAAACCATCAAAATGGAAAGGCTACCTACACTTATTAGAGTTTTCTTATAGCAATGGATACTAAACATATCTAAAGATGATCCCATTTGAGGCACTTTATGGAAGAAGGTGAAACACACTGGTAAATTGGGATAACCCAAAAGATAGAGCAGTGGTTGGGCCAGATTCACTCAGGGAAATGGAAGAGAAAATGTTGAAAATAAAAAGGAATTTAAAGTCTTCCCAAGACACGAAGAAAATCTATGTTGATAAGGGCATAATTCCCATGGAATTTAAAGTGGGGGACCATGTATTCTTGAAAGTGAAGGCCAACAAAAGTTCCTTGAAGTTGGGAAATTGTTTAAAGTTGGCAGATCACTATTGTGGGCCATTTGAAATCCTAGAGAGGATTGGGTCTATAGAATACATGCTTTCCTTGCCTACATCAATTACCACTCATAATGTATTTCATGTATCATTGCTTAAAATATATATATACATGATGCTAATCATGTTATTGATTGGAATGTGATTCGGGTGGAGCAAGAAGGTGCTTTCCAAGTGCATCTGATACGCATTCTGAACCATAAAATCAAACAGCTACAAAATCGAGCCATAGAGATTGTAAAGGTCCAATGGACCTAGTACGTTCCTTAGGACACAACTTGGGAGAATGAAGATGCTATGTGGGAAGAATACCCACATATTTTTGAGGATTTTTGAAATTTTGGTTGTATATGTGTATATATTGCACTAAGGACAGTGCATAAATAAGGGGAGGGGAATGTAATACCCCTATGTCAAACCCCAACTGTAAATCTAAATGAAAATGCACTTAACCTGGTGAGCTATTTGATATCATTTTTTCATGCACCTTCCATGGTATAGTGCACACATGTACTGCGCACTAAAATGATAAAGTTTGCACATTCCAGGATACTGCACGCAACAAACTTAAGTGCGCTTGATTTTGAGGTTGGAGAGCCTTTGTGTATGTGTTGTGTTGTATAGGCTAGTGAGCCAGTTATTATAATCTAGGAGGCTTATGTGTGGAATCAGGCCGGAGATCCTAGATGCTAAAGGCCAGTGAGCCTATTTTTGAATATGTCTCATCATTAATATAATACATCATTGTGTGTAGACCGACCACGATAAAAGAGTATGAGGGACTAAACTCCACTAGTTAGGGAAAGGGGGGGGATAAAATTCCAGGATAAGGGGCTAAGCTAGGGAGCTTAATCCAAAAAGGAATGTTATATTAATATTCCTTAAAGTATAAAGCATGGATAATTGTTTTATCCTAAGTTCTAAGGATGGGGACAAGTGGACCAAAGTAGCTCTCAACAAGACAAGTGTCAATTTGGAAACATGCATACATATAGTTTGGACTTAGTTCATTTTCCCTTTCATTCATTCCATCATCAATCACTCACTCATTGATTTGTCCTTAGTACCTTCCTATACCTGTACCTGTAACTATATTCATGCCTTTCTGTTACTATCACTGTACCTATACTTGTACCCATACCCATACCCATACTTGTACCTAGTTAGCTTAGAAGATGGACTAAAGAAGTGGGTTGTCAGGCCCATGGGAGATGGAAGAGGCGGGTTTTCAGGACCATGGGAAAATCTCTCTAGGTGAGAGAATTTCTAGGAATTGATTCCCGAAGGTGCCAAACTGTAGCTACAGGGCTCTGAGACTTCTTGTCTGGCCTATTGTTGAAGCTTGGAAAGGAAGTGGGGAAGCTGAAGCATTGTTGAGAAAATAAGGGGCACACTTCCTGGGGTGGGACAGGCATGTGGGGAATGAGGGATTGTAGGTTATCAGTTTGATTTAGTACTTGTGATGGAGTCTTTCATGTTGTCTAAGATACATCAGCCTGGCTAGGAATCCCTTTACCCAAGTGGAGTTTAGTCCCAGCTCGGGGGTGACCCATTGCTGAGAGTGATGAGTAGCGTGGTCTAAGGCTGGGACGTTCATGGAAGGTCTGCACACAGTTGGTGATATTCTTACCAGGATAAGTGCCAATTGTGTGTTAAATTGCATGTTGCATTATTATTTATGTGTTTTTTTATGGGTTTTTCCTATGTGTGTTGCATGTGTATTTTTATTATTGTTCTGTATGAATCTGTGCTTTTGCAAAATGTGTTTATCTATTTTAAGTTATATATATAAAGTTTCGCAAGATTTTCTATGTGTATATGTTTTAATTTGTATACAATTCAAAATTTTTTATGTGGCATAGCCCAGTTGGATGTTGGGAATGCTACAAAAAGGATCAATTTTGGTAAAAAATCGAGCACCATTCAATTCATCCAAAATATCATCAATGACAGGAATGGGAAATTTATCCTTGCTGGTGATTTTGTTGAGAGAACAAAAATCAAGGAACACGCCAAGTACCTTATTGTTTTAGTACCATGACAACTAGAGATGAATAAGTTATGGTACTAAGGTGGAAGACACCCATGGCTAACAATTCTTCAACATTTTTTTGAATATCATTTTTCTGAGTGAATGGGTGGTGATAATGGTGAACATTGGATGGGAGACTACCATGTATGTGTAATGATCCCAAGCCAAATTCTTTCTTAGAATCACTAACTACTACTGATTTATGGAGTTATTAAGTGCATACAAGATTCATCAACACATGGAGATCACAATATATTCAAGATGTAGAAGCACAAGCAAAGATCTGACCTTTTATTATGAGCAATGTAAGA
>JZKD02S2185117.1:254244-264680 GCA_000966675.3 Picea glauca
TGAACGGCGTTCGAATCAAAACATGGCAGGTCTGTTAATAGTTCCAACCAAATAGTAAAATACTTAAAGCTGTGATCGGAATTATATAATTAATGTCGCGAAAGTGTAAATCATTGAATGTGTACAGGGAGGAGTGGGATCGGTGAAAGGCGTCTCCTTCTCTAATATACAAGTGTCCAACGTAAGTGTAGCCATAAATATCGACCAATATTACTGTGACAAAGAGATATGTAGCAACCAAACATCCGCGGTGGCCATATCAGATATAACTTACAAGAAAATCAGAGGAACTTACGTCGACACTGCGCTTTATTTGGCCTGCAGCGACGATGTGCCATGCACGGATTTGAATCTCATTGATATCGAACTTCGTCCTGTAGAAGATGTGTCTCACGAATCCTTCTGCTGGAGCAGTTATGGACAAACAGAAGGCCCTATGCAACCTGCTGCCTGCCTACTGGCTGGAACGCCCCGCAACAACGTTGGTAATACAGATTCGACCACAGACTCCTGTTAATCTTAAAAGAACCTTCAAATCACCATTAGCATTTTTCAATTGGTATTCCTGTGATTATTATTATTATTCCCTGTGATTTCTTTCCACATTTTACAGTCCTCCTCCCTATTCGATGTGTTGTAACCATCCGATATAACAGCGGGACGGTATGGACAGATTGCTGTACATCATTATAATATTGTAATTTGAATATCTACATCGATCTTATAATTTGAATTGAGTTTTATAAAGTTTGAATTTTTCATATTTCAAATTCCTATCCTGAATTTTACAGGAGAATAGAGTGCCTTTTTACTCTAATTTACATCGCTCCGCAGAAATTGCTTTAAGTACAAATGCTAATTTAGTTTACTTTTTAAAAAGCATTTAATTTTTTTAACTTATATTAAAATTTATATCAAAATCCATTTTTATATAGCAACATTCACTTAAGAAACTAGATAATGAAAATTGACTCCACACCCTAGACAACACCTAGAGGTATCCGAAGTAAAGCTTACATATATATATATATGATTACAAATATATATATGATGACATATCGTTGGAAACAAACTCAACTAATTTTCATTACTTTTCTAAGTCTCCCCTTCCCAAGAGGTTTAATCAAAATATTAACAACATTTTCACTAGTATTACAATACATTAAAGAAATGTCATTAGAGTGTTTATCAACATTTGAATATGGTAGTTTTCATTTGTTTTCTCCAACATCTTGAAGTAGTCTTCTCAACCAAACAACTTCACAAGTTGTTGCACATAAAGATACAGTAGGTTGCTTCTTACTACTCCATGAAACAATCCCGGATCTAATGCCAAAGACATAACCTGTAGTAGATCTTCAATCATCCGGATTGCAAGCCTAGTCTGAATCTGAGTAACCTGTTAGTTCAACATCTAATGAATTAGTATATTTAATACCATAATCAATTGTGCCTTTGAGATACCTGAGTATCCCTTTCGCTGCATTCCAATGGTTTTCTAGAGGTTTAGCCATAAACTGATTTAACACACTAACAGAGTATGCTATGTCAGGTCTAGTTCTAGTGAGATAGTTCAAGCTTCCCACCATCTGTCTATACAATGTATCATTTACCTCTTTCGAACCATCATCACAGTAAAGTTTTGTGTTTTGTTGCATTGGAAAATAAGAAACAACATTTCTCTGACATATTTACCTTGAGACACAAAGGTTTGACCAACATTTCTCCAAACTTCAAGACCGAGGTAGTAATGTAACTCACCAAGATCTTTCATTTCAAATACCCGTGACATCTGCTTCTTAATTCCACGATAAAAGTATTCAAATTTCTAAGGATTCTCTATAGTTTGTATAAAATTTTGGTGATTTTAAAGGTAAAATAATTTTATCCTATAGAATTTGGGCAAATAATTTTTAGAATAAGGAATCTTTTTTTGACAAAAACCATGGAAAATTAGCCCATGAGCGAAATTTAGCCCCTAAAATCATTCCCTAGTGCAATTAACATTCTTATAGTAACATAGTTACTAACTTAATGAGAACTATGACCTCAAAACGAAAATTCTGGACCAAAAAACCCATATTTTTCCAAAAAAAACATGAAAAACAACCCCCAAATAAAAAAAATGGTGCTACCCGTAGCACCATTTTTTCAAACGAAGTCGAAATTACAACAATTTTCAAACAATTTTTATTTTTTTATTTTTTATTTTTTATTGTGTTTTGTTAACTTTTCTAAAGTTTTTGAACTATAATTTTTTTTTAACTTAGTTTATATATGTGTGTGTGTGTGTTTTCCACTTTAGTTTTTTAAGATTTTCTTTGATTTGGTTATTATATAAATATGTTTTTTAATTTATTTTTCTTTCTTTTTAAATTTCATTTTTTTTCTTAGTTTTTTTTAGTTTTAATTTATCAAAAAAAACTCACTTATAGTTTTTTGCTAAATATTTAAAAATAGTGTTATTTAACTACAATGATTTTCTATCTATTAAAGTAAAGGTAAAAAATGTGTTAAAAATGATATTTTCAAAAATGTAAATGGTAAAAAATATTTTAAGATTGAAAGAAGCATGGAAAAATGACTAAAAACACTATTGAGACAAAAAATAAAAAATAATAAAAAAAAATAAATAAAAAAAAATTGAAAAAAAAATGAAAAAACAAACATTTAAAAAACAGGGTGGAAACATTATGTATGAGAAAATTTAAAATATCAAAAAACCACCTAAAAATGGAAGAGGGGTGCTACTGTTAGCACCATTTTTAAAAATGGGGTAAAAAACTTCCCCCCAAAAACGAGAACTTTGTAGAGTTCTTGTTAAGTTGGTAACTATGTTTAGTGTTTAATTTAGCTACTGGTGCAAATGTTTCTGCATAATCAGTACCCTCTTTCTGTGAATACCCTTTTTCCACCAATCTTGCTTTATATTTATCTATACTACCATCTGCTTTGAGTTTAGGTTTGTATATCCATTTACATCCTATGGCCTTTTTATCTTTAGGCAATTTAGTCAATTCCCAAGTTTTGTTTTTCATTATAGACACATATTCTTCCTCTGTTGCTTTTCTCCACTCTTCATGTTCATTAGCTTCATTAAAAAGTGCATGGAGAAGAGTGTGTTGGAGAAGAGTGGAGAACAGTGTGTGGTTTGATAGGGCGTGGAGAAGAGTGAGTTGGAACTAGGGATTTGCTGGAATGACTACAGCGATCCCAGACATATCAGAATGAAGGCTCTCAACGATCCTTCTCTGGCAATCGATCCTTCTCATGGTTTATAGACAGTGATCCAACCACAACGATGCCCAATGATCCAATCTATAGCACCCAAGTGACCTGCCTCCTCCATGCCAGGTCCTCAAACTCCACACAGATGCTCCTCTCCACACTCAACGCCATGCGGATTCTGCCAATGATCTGCCTCTACGATTTGCCTCTCTAGGATGGTCAACAACGATCTGCCTCCAACCAACTCTGATACCAACTTAAGAAACGACAGGATGAAAACCAACTCCACAGGCGAGACAACACCTGGAGGTTGGTGAAGTAAAGCCACACTTCGTTCAAATTAATTAATGATAATTACAAATATATATATATATATATATATATATGATGATGATGATGATGACATACGATTGAAAATGAGCTCAACTAATCTCCACAACTAATCTCCATTACTTTTCTAAATCATTCATTTTTAGTTTTTTTATTTATAAATATAATTTTTTCTTAGTTATATTAAAATTAATTTTATAGAGCAAACACTAAGGACAATCTACTTCAATAATATAATCAACATAGATCCATCTTAACTCATGGAAAGTGATCCAATCTCTCGAGGTGAAAACCTTTTTTAGAGTGCAAAACTTTAGGAAAGGTTAAAAGTTTGCACCTCTAGAGATTTGATCCCTCTAGACTCTTCATAGAGAGCATACTTCTTGTTTATATGTGTTTTTTTATTTATATATATTTTAATGTTTTTTATTATTTTATTATTAATTTAAAATAAATTTATTATTTTGTGAATTTTTTACTATTATTTTAATGCGTTATGTTACATGGACATCTCAAATATAAGTGGTTGATATAAGTCATTGGTGCCATTTTCCATCTTTTTAAACTAATGACATCCATTGACATATATCAACCACTTTTATAAAGTGGTTGTTGCTAGTTGACCACCGACGTGTAGGGGAGGAGTAGTTGACCATGGTTGACTACAATTGACCATGGTTGACTATGTTTGACCATGGTTATGTATGGTTGGCTATGGTTGACTATGGTTGTCCATGCTTGACTTTGGTTGACTATGGTTGATTGTTATTGGGTATGGTTGACCATGGTTGACTATAGTTGAACATGTTTGACTTTGGTTGACTATGGTTAACCATGGTTGACATGTTTGACTATGGTTGAGTATGGCAGACCTTCATTGACCATGGTTGACTATGGTTGACTATGTTTGAACATGGTTGCATGGGTTTAACCGTGGTTGAGGAAAGTTGACTATGGGTGAGTATGGTAGACAATGATTGACCATGGCTAACTACGGTTGACCATGTATGACTATGGTTGACCATTGTTTACTATGGTTGTTTATGGTGGCTTATGTTTGACCATGGTTGACTATGGTTTAATATGGTTATGTATGGTTGACCATGGTTGACTATGGTAGACCATGGTTGAGCATGGTTAAACATACCCAACCATGGTTGAATTTAGTTGAGTATGGTTGACTACGATTGAACATGGTAGACCATGTTTGAGTAAGGTTGACCTTGGTTGACCATGGTTGATTGTGGTTGACTGCAATTAAACATGGTTGGCTAGGGTTGACAATGGTTGAGGAAGGTTGACTATGGGTGAATATGGAAGACTATGGTTTACCATGGCTGACTATGGTTGACCATTCTTGACTCTAGTTGACCATGGTTGTTTGTGGTTGCCTATGGTTGACCATGGTTGACTATGGTTAAATATTGTTGCATATGGTTGACCATAGTTGAAAATGGTTGACTATGGGTGAGTATGGTTGACCATAGTTGACTGTGGTTGACATGGTTTATCGTGGGTGACCATGGTTGAGTATGCTTGACTATGGGTGAGTATGGTTGAATATGGTTGACCATGGTTTCCCATGGTCAAGTATGGTTAAGTATGGTTGATTATGGTTAACCATGGTTGACTATGGTGAGTTTGGTAGACTATGGCTAATTATGGATGAACATAGTCAACTATGGTTGATTATGAGTGATAATGGCTGAACATGGTTGACTATGGTTGAAAATGGTTGACCGGGATTAATTATGGTTGACTACGGTTACCCATGGTTGACTATGGTTGCCCATGGTTGAGTATGTTTGAACATGGTTGACGATGGTTGAATATGGTTGCATATAGTTAACAATGGTTGACCATAGTTGACTTTCAATGATTGTAGCTAACTATGGTTGACTATGGTTGACCATGGTTGAGTATGGTCGATTGTAGTTGACCATGGTTGAGAATGGTTGACTATGGGTGAGTATGGTTGACCATGGTAGAGTATGGTTGGCTATGGGTGAGTATGGTTAACCATGGTGGAGTATGATTGAGTATGGTTAACCATGGTTGAATATGGTGAGTTTGATTTACTATGGTTGACCATGGTCAACGATGGTTGACTATGGGTGACTATAGATTTCCATGGTTTCCCCTAGTTGACCATGGTTGATTATGGTTGACCATGGTTAACTATGGTTGACTATGTGTTGAGTCTCAGTATTGACACCTCTACTACCCAATATTATCCTCTGTTTGAGTCAATTTTACCTATGTTATGAGTATAATTGATTGTTGCCTCCATAAATACACTTAATGACCTTGTTCATGTGCATAGAGAGGTAACTTATGGTTAAAGCATGGTTTGTTTAGTTTTCTTGAGTTAATTTGATTAAATGTTTTATTTTGTATGATCCTAATCGTTTGACTCCTAAGCAGTTTTGATCTGGTACCCAAAGCTCCACCTATTCCAGTACTGCACACTCTACTCTATTCTGATACCAATTCACGCACCTAATCCGGTACTCAGGATTGTAATTGTGTGTATTCCGGTACTAAACAACTACCTACAAGATTTTGGTACCAACATTCTGGTACTGGATTTTATCCTCGATTTCCGGGAATATGACGATGAATCTTAAAATTTGGGGACATGGGTTTTGTATGGAGCGGTGTTTTAATTCAGAATCATGTTCCATAATCCCATGATATCACACATATGGACCTCTATCTCAGGGGGAACGACTCATCCTAAATTATTGTCAATTTTCCAGAAATTCCAGGATCATGCCCAAATTCGTGGGAAATACATTTTCTTGATTATCTAACTAGTTATACTCGACCTCCATTGATGGAAAATGGTTTTGATTTGGCTGGATTGTCTAGATACAAATTTGTAATGTAAAAATCATATAAATTGAGTGATGGCTCTAAGTCAAAGGAGAGAAATTAGTATGCTAGAAATTGGATTTCTGAACCAAATCCTTTTGTAAATTCATTTGTTGAAGATTATTGGAAGTTTGAATTCAAGGATCCTGTGTGTCTCTTAGCATTTAGCATCTGCTGATCTAAAAGCTTCCATGTTGGCATCGGCAAGGGCCCACCGATCCAGCTTGGTAAGCTCATTGTAAATTATTAGGATAGATTTCTATTTTTTGTACTTGTTGTTTTGATTTCATTTTTTATTTCACTATTAGAATTGATTGCAAAGTGTGGCATAACAGGAACAGTTGGGAGTCCATCATTCGCATTACATAAGCCATCAAATGGAACATTTCATTAAAAATTATGTTTTCTGTGTAGAAACGAAGTAATTTCCAGAATTGCAAGATTGTATTAATTTTTTGTTTGTGATGCATCAATTGATTTTGAAGAGTGTGCATAATTAGATAAGAATTTCTTGCAAGTTTGAAGGGAGTTGTTACATGAAATGAGATCAGACTTCATCTCTCACCTTCATGCACCATAGAATGAAGCCTCTCAATTATATTGACAATTTTCTGTACTACACGGGTTTGATTGGAGTGAATGGAGTTATGATTGCTTTTTGTTTAAGAGTGAATTGTTGATTATCGTTTTCAATTTCTACAGGAACAAGATCTGATTTCATCTATTCTTTTCACGAGCCTATAATGAACAGATCTGTTATGTGAGCAAGAGACTTTTCAATTGAGTGTTTGCTTGAGCGTTTTACTATGAGCTTTATCTTTTGTTATTGTTGAAGTGTGCCCAGATTTGCTTGTTAGTTGTTGTTAAGGACAGTAGCTATAGATAACAGATTCAAAGTCCTTCTTTCCACTTCATGAGCTTGTAAATGGACAAGGCATTATCTGAGAAAAATATTTTGAGTGCATGATTGCAAATTTTGCTTTCTAATTTCTGAATTGTGTGAAGAGTGTTATCTTTGAAAACATAGTATTTTGTTATTGATGGTTTTCTGATCTAAGCTATACTAAACAAACATAGGAACCTATCTATTATTGGCACATATAGTGCATCAACTCTATTGATTACGAATCCCGGTTGATAATTTATGTTTGGTAATATATTATGCAAATAATTGCACCAACACTATGGTTTCTTATGGTTAACAATGGTTGATCATGGTTAATTATGGATGACCTT
Organism: Picea glauca; assembly: GCA_000966675.3. NCBI lineage: Eukaryota > Viridiplantae > Streptophyta > Pinopsida > Pinales > Pinaceae > Picea > Picea glauca. The sequence goes on from JZKD02S2185117.1 coordinate 261,913, forward strand.
ACTTGCATGTAAATGACTATGGTTTACCATGGTTGACTATATTTTACTATGGTTGACCATGGTTGAGTATGGTTTACTATGTTTGCTTACGGTTAATGATGGTTGACCATGGTTGCTAGCGGGAAAATCCCCCTATAACTCTACTAGGGTTTAAAGTATAGACATAGAAAATGACTCCCTAAAAGTAAATCTAATTTCTACACTATCCCAAACATTCCAAAATAGATGAACATAGGGAAATGAAAGAGTAATTCAAAAACTGTACTTTTTATCCAACATTTGGTGTTGACCTCCTCAAGATTTGTAGCTCCCAAGGCTGCAAGTCTCCTCCCAAAAATGACCTGCATCCACAACTAGGAAAACAAGGCTACAAACATTCTATTTATATTCATCAATTATGGTTAGATATAAATTGTTATGTATAAATCAAAGAAAAGACATAAAAACCATCATTTGGGACATGGAAAATAGATTCTTGTATTCAATAAGATTGGATATTACAACCTTTGCAAGTCGACGCTCTGTGAACCTGGTCTAGGATCCTCTTGAAAATGCTCCAAGTGCACCTTCCAAATTCCTTCTCTCACAATCTACTGATCACCTCAAGGAAAGGGAATGGATTGTATGGGAGAAAAGGGGCTAGAGAGGAAATGTTGAGGCAATAACTCACAAAAGGCTGCAAATACTTGGGCAAAGAAGGAAAGGGAATTTGGGCAGAGTTTCACCGTTCTAATTCTTGATTGTGAAATGAGACCCCAAGACCTCCTTTTATATGACAAAAGGATAATTATTCAGTTGGGGGATGGGCTATGGCAGGTGAATTGGTTGGGAAACCTCTAATAGCCCGTAAATTCCACCGAATTCCTTGCAAATTTTTAATTTTTGCAACTTTTGGAGGTATACATAGGTTGTTTAGTGTGCATATAGAGTATGTACATGGGTTTTCTAGTACAAAACAAGCGTATGTACAAACACACTAGCGGAGCAGGGCACATACATGCTCTAAAAAATGCTTTTTTAAATAGAGTTACTCAACAATGTTTTGGAAAATTATGCAAGTAGGAAGGCTAATGCCATGTATGCATGAGTAGGGAATTTTAGGGCTATAATATATTTCCCCTAATGTATGAGGTCAGAAGAGAAACTGATGGCCGAAATATATTACAATATCTTCACCAATGAGAATGCATGAAATCGAGTCAGCCTAGGACCAGAGTTTGGGAGGTGCCATCTGCAAAACAAAAATTGTCTCTCCAAGGCAGGCATACTTATGCTCAGGATGAACTAAATCATGGCTACCAATCAAATACACTACAGATCCATGTCATATAACTATATAAAGTGTAGTCGCGAGCAATACACAATGGATCTACATCTCAAAATCAGTCGAATATATACAAGTACAATATGCATCTTCAAGAAGCTAGTGACGTCTGTGGCTGGAGATGAAGACTTCATAGCTCAAGCAAAAGCTTCAAGATATTCAAAACTTAGGTAGGAGTACATTGGGAGTGTAAGACTCACTACTCTGAGGTCTTCGACAAGCCGTCGGGAAATGACTGGAGGATCTCATTGAGCAGGCAGAGAACTTCGTCGATTTTGAATTTTCACTTGACTGGAATCTCAAGATGGCCAACTCAAGAAAGTCAAGAGACAAACTGCAGAAAGGTCAACTTAGGTTGGGCACAACTTTCCTTGGACAAAATCACGACATATGATCATACTCAAGCAACGTGACATTGACATAAGTTTGTGATGCAGGAGATATCGCAAAATATTCATATGTTTGGAAGAGTAACCAAATGGAGGAGGACACATCTCTATGTAACGAGAACAACTTCCTAAGGTCATATTAGATCCCAATGTTTAACGAAAAAAAAGAAGGATGTTCTTTGTCCAAGGGAGACTATCTTTGATGTCGAAAAAATAATGTATATTTCTTGTCCCCTCTTTTTGGAATACTTGATTTTTTTGTCTTTTTCAATTTTTAAACGAGCTTGAAAAAGAATAAAAGAATGTCATGTTACAAAGGAGGAACGAGTGTCCCAAGCAAGCAAACTGGTTCCAAGTGAATGGAACATACTGGTGCTCAAGGCAAGGAGACATGTGTAGGATAAGGACACTCATGGAAAATTCCTCCATCGGTCAAGGTGTAAGATCATAGAGGCAAAAAGTACTACAAGGCTTGCGTATAAGGAATGCTTCAAAGGTTCAGTTGAGAGCAACACAGAGCCGACATTAGGCCAAATATGCAAAGATGAGACCCACCATGCAATTAAGCACGACACAACAAGAATCCTTCCATGTAAAAATTTTACGAGCCTAGGGAAGGTAAGCTCGGTGGTTTTTTCATGTTTAGAGAGTCTGAAAAAACGTTAAATAAGATTCCAGGGAGTACATTTTTCGCAGTTAGTCCAATCGGCTCGAAAAAGGGGTAAACTTGCACCGAAAAGACGTCTTTTCAAAACCATTTTAATGAGTGTGATAAAGACAAGATCACTCAGCGATATTTTCAATTTTATGGAGTCTGAAAAGAGCTTAACTATGGAATCATAGTCTTTTTCTAGGTTTAGTCTCCTTAGATCAAAAAAGTATAAAATTAACTAAGGAGAACTCTCCCGGCGAGACAAATCTCCCAAGGCATACTTTTCTTCTATAATGTACTGGCTAGAAAAAGGGTTAAACTAATGCCAATAGATGTTCTTATGGACCAATTTAACGAGTGTGAAGGAACAAGGTCACTAGACGATATTTTCAATTTTAGGGAG
>JZKD02S2185117.1:302541-319917 GCA_000966675.3 Picea glauca
CTCTAGGTATAAGGAAACATGTTTATGAGTGAGAAATGAGGCTCAACATAAAGTCATGTACTAGCTATGAGGGACTCCCAATCCTATGGAAAACATCTCTGCATGGGAACCAAATGAGGCAGGGGATCTAATTAGGGCACCCATGTTCAGTAAATATCTACCACTTGATAACGACATGACTTATAGCAGATGGAAGGTTCAGTTTTACAACAAATGGGTTCGTGCCGAAGGCATAAAAAGTGACATTTATACTATAATGCAAAAATTAAGGATGGAATGGATACCTATCCTATATGTTGGGTAGTGAAAATACCTGCCCATGGCAATGAACGACCAACATAACGTTGAAATCCTCAAGAATCCCTAGTGAAAACTGCCAAAACCAACTCAATCCACTTTTGTATTAGTCCATTAGGTGAAAAAATGACTCAAAACTATAGAAAGTGGGTAAAAACTGTATAAATAGTAAGAAAACCAAAAATTACTATACCATTTTGACTTTTTACCCAAATAGTGAAAATTGGACCAAAATACCTCTGAGATTCAACTGGTGATTGCGGGAGTGCTAGGAGACGAAATCAAAAATCGTCTAGACCAGGTAATTCCTCTTCCCCTTCTCTTCATTTCCAATGGATTAAATTTTTAAATTAGGTTTCAAATTTTGAGTAATTTAGGGTGTAAATTGTGTAATTCGGTGTACGTGGGATGTCTCTTATTGAGTCACGTATAAGATGGGTTATACGCGACTGCGCAAATTACAGGGAACATATACCCAACCATATACATGAATGTAAGTGAAGAAACTCGCGTACAAGCATGTAATCAATGATTTCTATGGTTGCTAACTCAAATTTTGACTTTTCTCTTGCAGGATGGTGCTTGAATGGAGGGAAAGAGAGCACGATGAGGTTGATGCTACTGTGGACAGAGATCCAGGGGCCCAAATTTCCTTGAATATATCTGGCTTATATAAACTTTGGGCACTCAAAGGGATGAGGGCCCAGGTGAGGTTGCTTGAGGTGCTTGTGGGTTACTGGGACCGTGAGAGTAAAATCTTAAACATCGATGGGAAACCATTGAGGATTGAAGTAGAGGATATCTACATTTTGACTAGATTATCACGCTAGGGAGAGGTTGTAAACCTCAAATCATGGGGAGTAGGGAGAGGAATGAAAATAAATGAGTACATAGATGCCCATTGTGTAGCAGGGACTCCGAAGGTCGGGAGTCAACTCCCTATCCAAGCGATAAACCATCTCAGCCTGATGATTGTTGTCCTCGTATTGACCAGGATCATAGGTTTGGCTTCATTGCACTAGGCATCGAGGCCGCTCATGTTATATGTTGTAGAGTGCTTGAGACCCATAGTATATGAATGGTGTACCTCACTACTTACAAATATGAAGAGCTAGTTGACAGAGTGCAAACAAGGGAGTAAGAGGAATTTTGGGTTTGCCTCTATATTATGCAGTTTCTACTTCGAGCGGGTTCTAGGCTTGGGAACTAGAGTTGATATTCTTCTGAGAGGACCTCGTGATCAAGACATGGCATGGTGGACCGAGGTAATGAGACGACATGGGGGAGGTAGGGTGCCCACACCCTACAATAAGGATTTCTTCTACTGGTGGCAGGGATAGGTCATTGCTCTGGATGACTATCCCTATGCAGGGATCGACTTTAGAGGGGACCCGGACATGCCACTCCCACCAGGGACTACCTATGAGCACATAGGTATGTCAAATGCTTTTAAATATTTCATTTTTATGTATTTTTGTATAGTAGAACAAAAATATTTTTGGATGGTGCTTAAGTACTAACTAGACACTTGTGTAACATAGACGTGGGTCTGTGATGACCAGAAGGGATTCCTCGACATTGAAAGAGGGACCAGGGAGATGAGGCAGCATGAGGAGAAGCTGAGAGAGTCCTACAAAACGTCCAGGGAAACTTGTCTCGTTTGACTCATAAGATTCCCATGGTTCAGGTAGAGGATGTGCTGGAAGCCATGCAGTGACAAGTGGTTGGTGTGCCCAGAGCTTGGGTATGACTCTTTTGGTATCTTGCAAATGTCATAGTTTGTTACCATGACACACATCTAGTGACACAGGCGTAGATGTCGTGGATATTGTAGTACCGGTTGTATATGTATTGAGGGTATTAGCCCCAATTTTGTAGTATAAACACCATATTTTTTGAAATATATATAAAAAAGGGATCTTCAGCTTTACTTATACTTTACAATGTGTGCATTGATGAGATGGTTTTCTTTTCTTTAGTTATGTGACAAATTCCAATCTAAAAAAAAATTAGCATAAGCATCAGATACATGATTAGAACTCCTAGGAATGTGATAATAAGTAATAAAATCAAACTGACATTCTAAAATACGTACTCGTAGGAATCGTCGGAGTAAAGTAGGATCACACACATGGTAACTGTCGTTCAACTGACATACTACTAACTAGGAATCTAGTCGAACTTCTAAAGAGTGAATACCATGTGAAATATCATCACACAAAAGTTCTATAATGTCACTATATTCGGCCACATTATTCATGGATGGCCCTAGGCATACGCCACCTGAAGATACCACTAGACCCTCGGGTGAGTAAACCACCCAAGCGGTGGAAGCCAAGTTCTGTGTATGATGAATGGCTCCATATACAAATCCTAGGTAGACCAAAGACTCCATTGACATCTGCCAACCAAGGGAAAACTCAATAATCAAGCTGAAGATGAAAAGAAAGGGAAAATATAAATACACTAAATTACATTAGTATACAAAGAGTTTCGCCTGAGCTTGGGGATCAAGCATAATGTCTTTTCAAGTAGATCCCATTCCTGGGCTCGACCAACATATTCCCTTCATAATATTCTAACTCATAGGATCCTTTTTCTAAAACACGTTGCACGATATAAGGACCGTGCCACATGGGTTTAAACTTTCTTTCCCCCAATCATTCTTTGGCTTGATCATACAAGAGGATGAATTCACCCGCAGCGTACAACCAAGGACAAAAAGAATTATCATATTGGACCTTGACATGTCTTTTGTTTTCCTCAATAGTCGTAGAGGCATCTTGATGCTGCTCGTCAAGAATATCTAGGTGTATAAGGCGTCGCTCAAGATTGGAAGTGTCAGGTAGGAGTGCGACTACCAACTTAAGAGAAGGTATTTTTCATTCAATAGGTAATATCAACTCCACACCATGTACTAAGTGGAAAGGGGAAAAACCAATGGAAATCTTGATGAAGGTTCAGTATGCCCAGAGTGCGAGATATAACATAATGTGTCAGTCAGACTTACTCTAGCTAAATGTTTTTTTCAAAATGGTCTTGAGAGATTTATTGGCAGCCTCTACTTGTCCATTTTACCGGGGGTAATAAGGAGAATAATTTCCATGTCTAAAACCCATATTAGATGCTAGCTCTTCCATCATTTCATTCTGAAAGTGACTTCCATGATCAATGAAAATCTCACTCAGGATACCGAACCTGGTGATAATTTAATTGAAGACGAAGAAGGCGATAGTATTCCTGTTGGATTTAACTGTAAGCATGGCATCGTCCCACTTATTAAAGTAGTCTACGATCACGATAATGTGTTGATACCCCCTAACCGAAGTTGGGTTGCAATCCATGAAATCCACCCCCACTTGGTGAGGGGACCAATGGTAATGACTGGGTGAAGAGGGGATGGAAGTGAGTGCATTTTTCGAGTGAACACCTGGAAGGGGTGACACTTATTAACCCCTTCAATACAATATTTAAATATAGTAGGCTAGAAATAACTGGCTCGCAAATATTTTTGGGTTGTCACAAGCCCGGATAGGTGACCACCACAACCCCACTGTGGCAACCATTCAGGACTGACCCAGCCTCTCCGTGAGTTAAACAATGACACAATATATTTTCTATTCCTAGGTGATACAAAGTGTCACTGAGGATAGTATAATTATTATCTTGATACCTTACACATCGTCAGTCATCTTGTGAGAGATGCTGAGGGAACTTCAAAGTTTGAAGGTAGAGAACGATGTCTCCATACCAGGGGTTAGACGAAGAGACAAGAAAAATGTGTTCATCCACAAACGAATCAACATGGATAACATCCTCATCTAATCGTAGAAAGTTGGATATTAACTCTGCGAAGACTAGTGATTTCATGGATTTCGCGGAAGTGAAATCGAGATCAAATTCTTGTAAAATGACAATCCATTTATTATATTTCCCCCCTATGATACACCTAGTGAGGACGTATTGAAATGGATTGACATCAACAACCACAATATTCTTGCAAAGTAATATACAATGGCCCAAACATTGGACTACGTGAACGTCATCCAAAGCTAGCTTTTCAACATGAGAATAAGTAAGTTTAGGATCGACTAAGTTTCAACTAAGATAGTAGATGACTTGGTCGCAGAGCTCATCATTCTCCTAAACCAAAACCATAGCAATCGTCTCCTCAGATGTGGTGATATAAAGAAATGAATCCCTACTATAGTCAGGAGACTTCAACAGAGGCGCCGATACCAAGAATTTCTTCAAATCATCGAAGGACTCTTGGGCTCGCTCATCCCAGATAAAACAGGTGTCCTTCTTCAAAAGATGCATGAAACCCTTAGTGATATTGGAATAATTTACTATAAACCAACGTAGAAAGTTATATTTCCCCTGTAAACCTTGAAGTTGTCTAATAGTGCGCGAGGGAGGCAATCGAAGTATTTCCTCAAACTTTAACGAATCTACCATGATCTTGGTCTCAGAAACTAGAAATCCCAAAAGACGACCAGAACTAACGTAGAATATGCACTTGATCCACTCTCTTACGAGAGTAAGAAACAAGATCATCAAGGTAAGATTATACTATATGCTTAAGATCGTGAAAAGAAAAGGTCATGGCACATTGAAAGGTTTCTCCAACGTTTTGAAGGCCGAAAGGTCTTTTCTGGTATGCAAAAGTACCCCAAGGAAAAATAAATTCTGTCTTGTGTTGATCCTCAAGTATAATTTGAATTTGGTTATACCCTGAAAATCCGTCCATAAAAGAAAATACTTCGCTTCTCGCACACTCGTCAAGAATTTGATCGATGAAATGTGTCGGGAATTTGTCTTTAGGACATGCCTTGTTCAGGTCACGAAAGTCCATACATACGTGGATAGCTCCTTTCTTCTTATTCACATGAATAGGATTGGATACCCATTCAGTCAAGGGAACCAGGTAGATGAAGCCAACATTAAGTAGCTTCTCAACCTCTGCCTTAATAGCAGGGGCCTTCTGAGGATTGACGGCTCTAAGACGTTGTCGAACAGGTTTAGCATCCGGATAATTTCTAATCTCATGCTCGACAATACAAGGGTCAATTCCTGGCATCTCTTCATATGGCCAAGAAAATACATTTTGGAATTCCTTGAAGAGTTTGATGTAGATTAGGATTTATTCTGGTGAACAATCCACATTGATATGTACATTTTCAATCTTGCGAGCGGTACGAGAGATATCGATCGTGATGGTAGGAGAAATACTCACCATATTTCCTTCGACATAAATTCCATGCATATCAAGTGGAACTACAGTGGGACCGACTATCTCACTCAAAGTAGATCGAAAGTCATCTTGTTCGATTCTTTCAAGATCTGGGGGAAAATAAGAGAGGTGATGCATATCATCCCAAGGTTTGTTGGAACCATTCATGGCTTCGATGATAGCTTCGTCCGAAGGAAAAGTCTCATCGAGGAAATCATGTGAACAAGACAACGAAGTGGTCCACACAGGCCTAAAAACGGGATCCTCCTCGTTCATCGATGGGGTAACAGGATTGGGATCGGCGGAAGAGTCAAGAACAACTTGATACACAATCTCCGTTGTCGATAGTGGCATGGTCATTCCAACATGCTACTGACCTTCAAAAGATGAATTCGAGGAAAGTAGGTTCCACAGATCACTAAAATAGGAAGTGCGGAAAGGAATGGACCTCCCTGTCAAAATGGGCCTACTGGACATGGCGTAAACGTGATGACTTAGTGTCATGAAGTTGAAAGTACCCATAAGGGAAGAATACATTCTGACACCGATATTCTCATTTTTCGGTTGAGAATTGTCGATCACAGGGATCGAATGTCCAACAAATGAATTGGGAATAGCGTACACAAAGGATAACTAGTTGATCGTCACGATATTCCCTTCATGAGGAAAACAAAGAGTATGGAAGAAGGACAATACGACAGAGACCATAGCATAGGTCCAATTGCGTCCTAGTAACAAGTTATGATTAAGAGGTGCATCAACTACCTCCACCTCCACCTCTATCGTCTTCCCACCTAAATGGAACGGAAGGTAGGAAGAATACCATGAGTCATCCAAGTGGATATTGGTAGCCACCCACCTTTTCCAACTTGCTCAAAACAATTTTCTGGCAATTTTGGTAATTTACTATTTTTAGCATTTTTTGGGTCTTGAACTTCTAGAGCTGTTTTGAGGCCCTAAACGACGTTTTTTGGGAAAACAGGGAGAAACATAGAGAATCCTTCAACTCTCATCAAAGTTGTAGTCCTTGGATAGATCTTTCTAATGAGGTATTGAGCGAGTCAAACAAAGATCGTATGCAAAAGTTACAACCCTGAGAATTTGATGTACTGACTTACCCAAACGGGCCCACATGACTTTTGGTGCTTCATCTCCCATGGTTAGGTTTTTCGATGTTTAGGGTTTTTGAAATTCTTTTTTATTGTAAAAGTAATTCAGAGCCTCATTATAACCAGCTTCTTGCAAATGAGCGCAGTCGTCACATATCTTCTTAGAGATAAGCCACGACCATTCTAGCAAGCTTGTTTTTTCGCTGCATTTTACAGTTTCAACTTATTTCCTTATTGAATAGAAAACCAGTTTTACTGTATCTCTATTATTCTTTGTTAAGCATCTGTTAATAATTTGTAGTCATTTCAGTCTGCTCATAAAATCTAGATTAGCAGTATCAAAGCAGTCTGCTCCTTGTCGTCTTAATGCATGTCCCCAATGAGGTCGGAGTACAAAGAATTGGGTCTCGATCTTATTTGTCTTGAGGACAAAATCTCTCCCACACCCAAGCGACCTCTCATGGCAGGAGAAAATAAAGATAACAGGACATGAGATCCTTTCAAAATGTTTGTTGATGATTCCCTCATGCAATAGAGGAACAATATGATGGATAATTTTGCACAAATCCTTTGGCGACTACCAACAAGCGATGCATCTTCTTCGAGAGGAGGCGCCGCCCCCTTCAAGGTACAAATCAACTTCGATATTCTTGTATTTGAAGGTTAGATAGACGCATATGTTGTAGACAAGTGGTTGAATCTACTAGAAGGGTATTTTTTTGTCCATAACTTTTCTAATAGAGAAAATATTACTTTTGGGCTCCTCAAAGCCATTCCCCATGTCAAAGATTGGTGGAAAACTTTCTATGAGAAAAAGGAAACAGAGGAACCCTCATTATTTATAGTCATGACCACCTGGGAATCCTTCAGGGATGCTATTAAGGAACAATACTACCCTGTTGGAATTTATGACGACTTGTATACCAAATGGACCACACTGTGGCAAGAAGGAGGCCAAGTAGTCCTAGAGTTCACAAATATCTTCCATACCTTGCACACCAAGATGGGTATCAAAGATTCAGAGCGAAATTTGGTGCTCAAGTATTGTGGTGCTATGCATAGATACATCTAGAATGAAATGGAATTTCTATAAATCTCATCTTTGGGCGTGGCGTACCGATATGCCGTCAAAATCGAGAAGAAGCTCAAACAAAAGATGCGGCAATTTGGGCCTAGGAACCCCTCACATCAAAATCCAGGAAAAGGAGGCACTAACCCACAGAACAAAGGATTGTTAGAGAAATATTTGCCTCACCTTATGTAATCTTGCAGAGAGGACCTTATTCCATTTTCCTATGCAAACTTGTCTTCCCTGTTACTAAAGTCCAGAGACAAAAATATAATTTTTTCCACTTGTAGGCATCTTGCACCCTATACATCAAGTGTATACACAGGCTGATCCACTACAGCCCACGTACATCGAGATTTGTGCCAGAAAATCAAAAATAAATGTCGGGTTTCCATGCCATGATAGGAGATATCTGATCCTTGGTCTTCCATATACTAGAAACGTTCAGACTCGACCCTTTAGTTGAATTTTGAAGTCTATAAAGAAGCCAATTCCGGGCTGTGGAAAAGGAGAAAAGAATTCAACTTTGAGATCAAAGTTACTCTGGAGAAATTATTTACTTCATATTGAGTCTGCATCCATTTGTCCTTTAAGTTTGAACACAGTGTTCATCCCCCAAGCTCTTCCCTTATTGATGGAGAACCTCATTATCTCCCTTATATGAGCTTGCCTTTAGTGGAGGATTGAAGTGGTGGAGTCCCAGCTGGAAGGAACTTAGTTTCTCAGTTCCAAACTGTGCTGACAGAGAAGTCTATGATATTTTCACTTCTGATGTTCATTTATTAATAGAAATACTCTCTTCCCATCCAATTGATGTCTTGCAAATATATGAATTATTATCCATGGGCGTGTTTGTTATGTATATTTATGGATTATGATATCTAATGTGCTAACCTTTTATATTTCCACCATATGCTTGTTTTTGCTTGTTTGTTGAGAAATTGTTGGAGGTATATAACTTTGGTTCAAAGTGCTCAATGGTGGACATCATCGAACATCTGGATGAGGTAGGCCTCTTTCGTATCTCCCTTGCACATTGGTTTATATAACATATTATTGGAATAGAGTTGATTTATGCAGTCATTTCCGTCTGCTGTGGTTCACCCTAGCCATAGAGATATTTTCCTCATAACAAGGACAAAGAAAAGATGGACAGTATTAGGACAACCAGTCCAAGCTGCAAGCAAGGAAGGAAAATGGAAATACAAATAAATATATCGGGAAGTGGTGCGAGTTCCATAAGAGCCCTTGGCATAACACTGTTGATTGCCACTCAAAGAATTCGTTGGTGGCTGAAGTGAAAGCCTTTGAATGAAATGCAGGTTCTAAATCTGAGTCAGAACTAGAAAGGGGAAGATGGATCATTGATGTGGAACCCAGTGCCACCGTTGCTACTACCAAGCTCCATCCCGGTGAACCAGACGAGCCAGAAGAAGGAGAGTGCCTCTTCCATTCATAGATGTGGGTAAAAGTCACCTCGATGCATTTCATCGTTGATAGTGATAGCCAGAAGAGCCTCATCTCAGCAATGGTTGTCAAGCGGTTGGCCCTGCCGAAAATGCCTCACCCACAAACCTACTCCATTGGATGGCTCCGACAAGGAAGTGATCTCTGCGTCAGCCAATAGTGTCGACTATTGTATGACATCAAGCCCTTCAAAGGTGAGGTATTGTGTGATGTTGCTCCTCTAGAAGTTTGTGATGTTATTTTGAGACAACCTTATTTATGGAAACGTCACGTTGTATATGAGTCTAGGCCTCATAGTGTTATTATTAATTTGAATAGGAATTTGTACAGGATACCTAAGGTAGTCCCACCTAGTGCTATTTCCTTTATCTATGCTAAGAAATGCAGGAAGGTCATCTCTCAAGTGGGGAAGTTTGTCTTCTTCGTGATTCACTCTCAGAATGAGAGAAATATCACAGCCACATCCAGGGTCTCTGTGACTGACCTCTCCACACAATAGAAGCAAGTATATAAGGTCATGGGAGAATACTCAGATATCTTGTCCTCACCTACTAGGGTACCTTTGCACTGTCAGGTCAAGCACCCCATTGATCGAAACCCCGATGCACCACTGTCCAATGGACCAGTCTATCATCGCTCTCTATTAGAGAATGAGGATATCAAGTGATAGATCCAAGAACTTCTCCACAAGGGGCACATCCATCCCATCTCATCACCTCGCGGGAGCCCAATCATGCTGGTACAGAATAAAGATGGAACCATGAGACTTTGCATTGATTACCAAGCTCTGAATAAAATCATAGTCAGAAACCGGTACCTGATTCCCTGAATTGACAACCTCCTTGATCAACTCACGGGGGCCAAATACTTTAGTAAGATTGATCTAAATTCTGGATACCACCAGGTCCCAATAGAACATATAGATGTGTGGAAGACTACCTTCAAGTCAAAGGAAGACCTTTTTGAATGGTTGGTCATGCCCTTTGGTTTGAAAAATGCTCCAACCACTTTCATGAGGATTATGGACAATATCATGTGACCATTCACCAATACTTTTATAGTGGTGTATCTAGATGACATTCTCATTTACAACAAGACTTAGGCAGAACACTTGCAACATATTCAACAGGTTCTTCACACCCTGCGACAACACAAGCTATACGCCAACTTGGAAAAATGCTCCTTCAGCATGGACAGGGTCCATTACTTGGGATACATCATTTATCAACATGGCATACATGTGGATCCATCCAAGTCCAATTCATTCATGACTAGCCAGCCCCAACCACACTCACTGAGCTTCAGAGCTTCTTGGGCCTTTCCAATTTCTACCGCAGGTTTGTGTTGGGATTATCCCATATTGTATAGGTCCTCAGCCAAATAACCAGGGGTGGTGGTAAGGAGAAATTTGTGTTGGGCCAGTCTCAACAAAAAGCGTTCAATTATTTGAAGAAGCGCTTGTGCTCAACCCCAGTAATTTCACTACCATACCTACAACAACCCTTTGATATCAAGACAGATGCTTCAAAATATGTTGTGGGTGTCGTTCTCACTCAGCACGACCACCCCATGGCCTATCATAGTGAGACACTATCAGATGATTTCTGTAAGTACCCTACTTATGATAAATAAATGTACTCCATTGTGTAAGCCTGCTGCTGTTACATGATAAATCAGTATATGCGGACACTAATAGATCTCCCTAGATCCACCTGGATCTAGAACAAAATAGGATAGGACATGACTCTTTCTCTAATTTGTAGTCATTGAATCTACTACCAAGAAGGAATGAGTGACATACCTTTATATTGATTCCTTAGGTCTCTGTTGTTCCTACTTTTCTCCACTACTCTTGTGAGATCAGGTCTAAGACAACACAAACCAACCAAAGTGAAGATAGCAAAGTATATTCAATGTTGACCTATGTAAATGATCAAGGAGTTATGCAATAAAATAAGAGTGATTTTATGGGAAAGGGACATGCCACTATATTATATTAAATGAAAGTAGAAGATACAACCAGATCGCCTTGATGTCGCAAGCTTCCTTTTAGTGGTCCTTGGTTCCAACACACACACTTGCTCTACACTTGCATGAAGAAGACCCAGTACAACTTGATAGACAAATAAAGTCTTCAAGCTTCAATCCAAACATGGTTCTTCACACAATTCTTTCATCAATTCTCCATTCAATCTTGCTTAACCTCTTCCTTGAGAAACCCTTCATTATATAGGAGAAGGAGAGATGGTTAAAGGGATGAGGATGATCCCACTGAATCTGAGAAGTTAGTAGGATGCCAAACATGCGAATGCCAACTCATTTTCTAGAAGATACTCTTCTAGAAACTTCATAACTTCCTCTTCCTTTCAAGCTTCAAAATAGGTTTAGACCCTACCTATAGATCATACTGCGAACACTTCGCAGGCTAGGTATAGGGTTGTCTACGAGAATCAGGATTCTCGCACCCTACAACATAGTTAGCCTATGAACGCATCTTAAAAATATGTTTTGTGGAAGAAGACAACAATCACTTTTCTCCGACAAAAAGTCCTTATGAGAGCCTGAACACATAACTATAGAGACATCACCAGAGTGACCAAAATAATGTGTAATATAATTCCCCCCAAAGTATGAGGCTGGAACTTGTGACAGCCGAAATACTTTATAAACTGCATGTGTGTGTCATAAGCAGGGATCGCACCTAATCAGAAACCTGCAAACAATAAAGCATCTGTAGAATATAATACCATTCTTGAGGTAGGCATTCCCATGCTCAGAACACAAATGAATGAAATAATAAATGTAGGCCATGGCCACCAATCATACACTATGGATACATGTCACCAAAATACCAAATAGCCACTAGGAATACACTATGGATATATGTGTTTAGAAGACGCAGATTAGGACATAGCCACGTGACATACAAAGTGTATCCATGTGTCAATACAAATCATAAATACTCCAGCGCAGCCTGGGCCAAAAGATAAGACCTAGGATCTTGAATCTCGTTGTCTGAAAAGTACGAATCTAACCACGTGATTACATGTGTCGAAGTTGAACATGGTAGAAACCACTCAATTACCGGTCATTGATGAAAACCGTTAACAAGTGCGAGGGAAATCACCATTGATGTCAATGAATCCCAAGGTACCTAAGTACAATCCAAACAAATGTGAATAAATGAGCTGAAGTCAAACATTTGGTGGAATCTCTCGATCAAGGGCCAATGATGTAAATATACTGTTGAAAGCGAAGAGACCTGCCATTAAGGCATGTAGGTTCTAAGGTACTAAATGATTTCTAAGTCTTATTCCTGGATAATGAGTTGGATTTAATGGAAAAAGACTCATCACAGGAGGGCCTTTATGTATCCCCCATCAATGACACAAAATAAGTAACAGATATTGAGGGCAAGTCAAAGTACGAATATGATTTGAAACAGACACAGGGAAGGCCGACATGGTAAGAATAGACAACTGCAGATGGTCGACTAAATGGAGGGCTTGTTTTGACTTTTCTTGAACATATGAACGACACGACAATGGTCTTTGCAGCATTGACTCAAAGACGACCCAAGATATGACCTTGTAGGAAGTCAAACGAGAGACAAATGGATTTCCCAACCCATATTCAAATGATGAACAAGGAGTGTCATGTTCAAGAGTGACACTTATTGCCACTAATACAAATATCGAAACATATCCCTTTTCCAAAATTTCCCCCACCATTTTTGGCGAGTACCTCTTTATTTTTACACAAGCTTGAGGAGGATAACATATGCTTGTTGATGTAAGCTCATCCTTTGGATGAGTCCCTTGGAGTATGTTTAAATAACCCTAAGAAGGAGTGGTTTGGTCCTGTAAGGGCCTTTCGATGTTTTTTTAACGACTCCAAAGATAGAAAACTCGGGCATTTTTCATTTTTTGAGAGTCTGAAAAACACTTAAAGAGAAACTCTCCCAGTTCATTTTTCGTAAATTAGTTCGATGAGACTGAAAAAGTGATAAACGATCACCCATCGAACATTTTCTTCAAATACTTTTACGAGCGTGAAAAGAACAAGATCGCTCGGTAATCTTTTCGTTTTATGGAGCGTGAAAAGAGCTTAAAGGATACTCCCTTGTTTTTGTCGTTTTTGTGTTACCATAATGAGTACGAAAAGACAAAAAAAATATACTCGGTTATGTTCTCATGTATTTTCGAGTGCAAGAACGAATGAAGACTAAGCTCGAGGTTTTCCTTACAAAACCCTAAAAAGGTAGTCATTCATGTGACGAATATAAAAAAGAGAAAAAATGCCCCATATACCATCGTTTGAACTTCTAGGTCAGCTATGTGCAAAAAACCATAATCACAAAACCATTAGGGGATTAGGTTTTTAGGCAAAAGTAATAAAAATAATATAAATATCAACGAAAAATAGTAAAAAGGAGAATAAATATGGGTAAAAAGGGCTTTTTACCATTTCATTGTTACTTTGCCAAAAACTTGTCCAACACACCTCCTTTTTTTTTTTCAAATTTCATCGGTCGATCACGGGAGCTACAAGTGATCACTTAGCAAATGGTTCTGGCCAACGAGGTAATCTCTTGATCTTTCAACTTTTCCATGGTTTACATTTTATTTTTATTGGCAATTTTAAAGTTTTGAGTCCATTTTACGGTCGATAGGTGTGCTCAAGCATTCTCACAGGTGGGCCATTCAGGACCTGCGAGAATCTAAGATTTTCACAGGTGGGCTTCAGTGCACCTGCGAGAATCTCGTACTGTGAAAAAGCTTCACTTGCGAGGGCCGAAAAATAGATTTTTGTGTGTGGTTTTGCTCAATAAAAATTTGTTCAAGAGGTTAAAATGAGTTACTGACTTCCTTCTCATGACTCCATTACAGGTATTGATCATCACGATGTTGGAATGGAGGGAAAGGGAACACAAGATGGATGATACAATTGCTGAAAATGATCCGCGTACAGTTGTTGCTCTCCGAGAATGTGGGGCTTTAAATTTTTTTAGGATCCCGGGCATGAGAGCCCAACTCAGGTTGTTAGAGTACATGGTCCACATGTGGGATGTGGACCAACATGTATTTCATGTAGGGGTCCACACGCTTTCGATAGATATCGAGGATATCTATTTTCTGACGGGGTTGTCACGATGTGGATCCCATGTGAATTTGACTGGAGGTAGGGGTGGTGGACTTCTTATGAGTGAGTATGTTCACCGACATTGTGTTCCCGAGGCAGAGAGAAGCAAGGGTAAGGTTTCCATTTGGGGGGTCCAATATTTGACCCTACAAACTATCTTGTTTACCGTTGTACGCATGGCTCCACACATGGCTCTCCAGAGCTATTTCCAATACGCAATAGAGTAGAGTAGCCAATTTTCTTACATGATAAATCGGTATATGCGGACACTAATAGATCTCCCTAGATCCACCTGGATCTAGAACAAAATAGGACAGGACATGACTCTTTCTCTAACTTGTAGTAATTGAATCTACTACCAAGAAGGAATGAGTGGCATACCTTTATATCGATTCCTTAGGTCTCTGTTGTTCCTACTTTTCTCCAGTGCTCTTGTGAGATTAGGTCAAAGACAACACAAACCAACCAAAGTGAAGATAGCAAAGTATATTCAATGTTGACCTATGCATATGATCAAGGAGTTATGCAATAAAATAAGAGTGATTTTATGGGAAAGGGACATGCCGCTGTATTATATTAAATGAAAGTAGAAGATACAACCAGATCACCTTGATGTCACAAGCTTCCTTTCAATGGTCCTTGGTTCCAACACACACACTTTCTCTATACTTGCATGAAGAATACCCAGTACAAATTGATAGACAAATAGAATCTTCAAGCTTCAATCCAAATAGGGTTCTTGTCACAATTATTTCATCAATTCTCCATTCAATCTTGCTTAACCTATTCCTTGAGAAACCCTTCATTATATAGGATAAGGAGAGATGGTTAAAGGGATGAGGATGATCGCACTAAATCTAAGAAGTCAGTAGGATGCCAACGATGTGAATGCCAACTCATTTTCTAGAAGATACTCTTCTAGAACCTTCAAAACTTCCTCTTCCTTTCAAGCTTCAAAACATGTTCGCACCCTACCTATAGAGTAGACTTTGAACACCTCGCAAGCTAGGTATAAGGTTGCCTGCAAGAATCAAGATTCTCGCACCCTACAACATAGTTAACCTACGAACTCATCTTAAAAATATGTTTTGTGGAAGAAGACAACAATCACTTTTCTCAGGCAAAAAGTCCTTATGAGAGCTTGAACACATAACTATAGAGACATCACCAGAGTGACCAAAATAATGTGTAACAACCGCCAGTGGAGACATCACATTCTTGGGAAGGAGACATACATCCACACTAATCATAAGCCATTGAAGTTCATGAAGACACAAGGTAAATTTCATAATTACCACCATCAAAAGTGGTCCACATATTTGCAACAATTCCACCTCAACATCAAGTATAAAACAAGAAACACCAATCATGTCGCTGATTGCCTCAGCAGACCGCCAGTCGTGAAACTCACCATGATGCTAGACTCTTATGGCCATGCGACCTTTGGATGGCCCAAACTCTATGAGACAGACCCAGACTTCACCACCACCTACCAAATGTTGGGTGCAAACGTAGTTGTCATTAATTTCCATCTCCAGGATGGGTTGTTGTGTCGTCTAGGCCATATCTATGTTCCATTAAGAGAGTGAGTGAATATGATCTGGGAATCCCACTACAGTCAGGTGGAAAGACACTTCGGTGTCAAAACTACAGTGGTGATTCTACAAAAAATTTTATACTGGCCGAAACTTCATCAAGATTTCAACAAGTATATCAGGTCCTACACTGCCTATGCTATTGCCAAACCGACCACTACAAAATAGGGCCTATACACCCCTCTTCCTACTCTTGACAGGCCATGGGAATCCATCTCAATGGACTACATGGCGGGCCTCCCATCCACCAAGCAGGGAAATGAACGTGTTTTTGTGGTTGTTGATCACTTTTCTAAGATGATGATTATGGTTGCGTGTAAGAAGAGCATCACTACAGAGGCCACTACCAAGATCTTCTTTGAACAAGTCTCGGTACATTTTGGAATCCCAAAAACCATTGTCTCAGATCAAGACAATCAATTTCTCAGCACATTCTTGTCGATCCTTTTATCACTGTTGGACACCAAGCTCACCAAATCCATGGCCTTCCACCCCCATATAGATGGCCAAACCAAGGCCGTAAATCGAATGATTGTGCATATCATGCGCATGTATAATTTCAAGAACCCTCACACATGGGATGAGAGCCTTCCCTATGTCCAACATAGCTACAATGTTAAGGTCCTAACCCGCACATAGGTAGATCAATGTATTCAGATGTAATAAAGGTCAATATTAATAAGGCCTTTCAATAAAATAGAATAAGGTAGATGTAAGAAGACCTAATAGAAGCTTCCGCTTCTAGAAGGATCTTCCTCTCGATGCTTCTCTTAATAGACATATTTAGTATAAATAAGGGTCGAGGGTATGAAAACCCTATCTTGGAGATTATTGTAACAGAGCGCTGCTTGATTGGAGGTTTCCCCCTTGAAGAGGCCTATGAACATTGCTTTCTGAATCAAAGTGTTATTTCTATTGCTATTCTTATATCATTTATGTGTTATTGTGAAGATTATGCTGGATATTTTATTGTTATTTTGCCATTTCTAGCATTTTATTTCTGTACTGCATATTTTATATATCTGGTTTCTTGCAAGTGGTATCAGAGCACTTTCCTTGGCAGAAATTGTGGGTATTTTTTTTCAGGGTAGAGACGTATTCTAGTGTCTTTAAGCCACAGAGATCTATCATTACGCGCATAAACCCGTGGTTGAGGGATTCATACATGCAGGAAATAAAAGTGGTTCTTAAGCGGACATCTGTTGGCCACCCTTGTAACCCCTATTGGTACCCCTTCGAGTGGTAGCGCATCATACAACACCTGTGTATGGATCGTCCTAGATTTCCTAAAGCCCTCTTTAGATAAACCTATCAGCCGCCGGACTGCTATAGTGTCACCGAGAACAACACTCGGGAAGATACTCTCTAGTACCTGGGTAGTTGGGTAGTACGGCTAAGGGTACGATCTATCCTCCTTACTTAGTGCCCTGAGTTATTGGTTCGAGTACTACTGTTGGACCCCGC
>JZKD02S2185117.1:343802-362297 GCA_000966675.3 Picea glauca
GATATCTAAAGCACTATATGACGTGACAGTGGTTGGGTAGAAAAGAAAAAAAAATAAAAATATATATATAAATAAATTATATATATATATATATATATATTTGTAAATAAATAAATTTTATTATGAGTTTTTGTACATATTTATGTTTTTGCTCAAGCATTTACTTTAATTTTTTGGTTTTCCTTCCTAAATTCTCAACGCATTTTAAACCAAATTCTTATTTGTTTTTGCAGGATTCCAGCTGCAGGCGAAACTAGCTCAAGACATAAGGTGCAGATCAGTGTTGGAAATAGGGCAACATAAAACAGGTGCTACATAAGATAGTTCATAATCCCCAAAGAAATTGAAAAGAAAGACAGAGGTGAGTTTTCTCAATACTCAGGTCATGAAAGACTGTTTTTAGCAATCTAATGTAATATTGCTCAAATTGCAATATAAAGGGTTAGATAACAGGATTATTTTTGGCTTTGATCTTCAAACTAAAATTTCAATGAATATGTTAAACCCAAAAGCAGTCAGTCATAATTTTTGTTCCCAAATGCATTCGAAGACTAGTCCAGAACTGTTGTGACCTTTTTTATGTTAAACCATTTGATTGCTACCTGGTTTTCTATTTATATTTGGACCTAACTTTTAGTGAGTCACTATCTTCCCAAACCTTTGAGAAGGGATAAAGATTTTGTGTTTCAAACCTCAGGGATTCCGAAGCAGATCTTAATAAGAAAGCTGGTCTTCACAACTACTTGATCCTCTGCTAAGCTAAGGAACACCTATAAGCGACCCTAACTTTCCTAGGTTTTTCAATAGCGTCTGAAAAATCGAAGCTTGCTTGAACAGAATGTTCCTTAAAATTTTATTATTCTCCCCTGTCTCCCTAAGAACTAAAGGACTTGTGAGGGTCAAAGGAAGGTTGATACCGAGTAATCAAAATAAGTTGACAGACTTCTGATAAAAATTATTACACAGATCTCAGCCCTGATATAAACTGATTGCTCCCATCTTCGTGTTTTAAAAATGAATAAAATACTAAGACAGGTGGTGAAAGGAAATTCAGAAATGATTTCCCCCACCTAGTCCATTAAGACGATGAAAGGAAATTCAGAAATGATTGCCCTCGTCTTAGCGTTTAAATGCATAAAAATTTTCCGAAGTGGTGAAAAGAAATTCAGTAAAAAAGGGTTAGACAACTTCACCGGGGTACTGAACAGGCTCACTGGTAGTGAAGCAATGTCTAAGAGATCTGTAAGGCTGTTATACATAAACATCAATCAACTCCGGTAATCAACGCTTTCTGAAAACCTGATCATTTCCCCAAATTCCGATGGGACTTCCCTATTTTAGATTATATAATATCATTCTTTTGACGCAAGCTGAGAAACGCAAGACCTGTTGAATATCCTAGGACCGTTACGACTGTCTTGAAACATTCCCCAAACTTAGTAATGAGAAAGGGAAAATTGCGAAGGTGACTTCAGCTGTGTTTGGAAAGAGTATCTGAGTTCGAAAAAATTTCTAGGTTAACAAGCAAAAGTTTTTTCCCCCCCCTTTTTTTTTCCTTGGATTTTACTCTTGATTTAGCCTATGAATCCATTTACCCAATTTTGGCACCTGGTCTACTGTTCTTCCCGCCTCATAGGGAAGTGGGATCCCTAGTTGGAGCCTATGTTGGAGCCGCCCCTGTTTTTTCACCTCGCGCAATTTCCAACATTTGATACTTGATATCTAAAGTTGTTTTTCTTTTCCTTCCGAAACCATAAGACTCTGAAATCTTGTCGCCTGGATAGAAATTCTTTTTCACTTTCAAAAGAAAAGATCCATTTTTCGCAAGTATGCTTGCTTTTTTGTTTTATTTTGGAATATCGCAAGTCGGAGATCGAAAATCAGACACTTTAATTTTTGAATTCGCAAGTCCTGGGTCGCGAAACTGCGAACTCGTTTTTCAATTTTTCACCCAAGGCATTGACTATGGTAAAACCCTTAACCCTTGATTAGACATCGTCAGGATTTCATGCCTCGACATTTGTCGAACCCAAGTTTTGGTTCTTACAGCCCCGATAGCCGAGAACACGATAACTTTTGTGAGAACCTTGGTCGATAACTAAAGGTAAAAAACTAACCATGGTTAGGGTTGGTTCTCGGCACATCGCCACTCGATACTTTCTTTCATGAAGTTAAAGTGTCCAAAACCCCGATTCACGAAATTGCGACATGATTATGGCAAGATTAATTAGTCGCCTAATCTAATATTTCCTTCTCTTAATTCGAACTTTAATTATCGCCACATCGCGATATCGCTACTCGGCAGATCATTTTCCCAAAAGTCTGTCCTCGAATTCCCGAGTCGCGATATGGCGAGTAAATTAATTATGTAATTAAGGATGCGCCAAATCATGATTACCATTGATTACATTAAAATCGACACTCGCAGTCTCGTGAGTTTAAAGGTCAAAATACGAAAAGGAAGTTCACGATGCAGCGAAAGGCGAGAAAATTATTTGAGTCGTTAAGTTTTGTAATTTTAAATTAAACAAAATATGTCCCACGCATCAAGGTTGGCACATTTAACGAGGTACTTACTTACTCTCCATAACTCGATTGCCTGTCAAGCCGCCGAACATTGATGATGTTAATGAGAAATTAGGGTAAATACACAAATAAATAAGATCAGATTTATTCAATAAATGTGGTTTTATTCGTGATTTGACAGACTTATTTCAAAGGTATAGGATTTTCAAATATATACGAAAGATTGCGTTCTATTTTAAAACATTTCTCTTAAGCACATAGAGCTCACTTTGCTCCGAGGAAACTCATTTCCGCATGTATACATAGGTCTATTGCAGAAGAGTGAAAAAGCAAGCTTCAGCCATGGCGCCAAGGAAAGCAGTGAAAGAAAATGTCGAGGTTACAACACAGGGTCCAGACAACGTCTCAGATACTTCACCTCGGACAGGTGGCTCAGTACCCACCTGGTCGTTTATTTCAGACATTCTACAATCCTAGCTGGTAAACTATTCAGACTCTGATGACGACGATAGTAATATTGTGAAGGATGACCTGAACACTAAGTATAAGACAATTGTTCAGTCGGGAATGCACCTGGTTGCGACCAGACCTCGGTTGCTTCCATACTACGACATGATCCGATGGGCATTGGATCACATTGACTTTCCCTCAAGAACTATCGTAAATGACCGACAGGCCATGGTTGGGACTTTTAGGCCCGAGCATATCGAATCTATGTATAAGCTCCCAGCAACTTCTGAGTACACATATGGCAAAGAATTCCTGGAGGACTTCAAAAATAAGGAGTGCGAAGAATATGAAAAAACCATGCCAAGCTTGATAAAAGATTGGGTTTCGCGTTCCGCGACATTCAGAGCGAATGACAAAGGTGTGTATTCAATTTCTTCGCTGGAGCCACAGTATATGTATGTGGTGATGATGACTTGTCGGCTTTTTGGATGGGAGGATACTGCACATTTTTACATCCATTGGGTACCTCTCATCTTTCGGGTAGCAGAAGGTTCCTCATTCAATTGGGCAAAAATGCTCTCCGATAGTTTGTTTAACAGGGTCACCGAGTACCGGGAGCAAAAAGCAGCTGGAAAACCATCCAGATTCTTCATGTCCGCGTATATCATGGACGCAATATGCTCCATGACACCTTTTCCTTTAATGAATTGGGCTTGGAGTCCAAACCAGGAAAAAATTGTGCATGAGTACCACGACAAGCTGTGGGAAAACAATGCAAATGAGTTCATTTATGAAATTTTCAACTGGGTGATGGTGCCCCTGCACGTCGCCATTTTTGGTCTTTTGCCACCCCGCATCTCTGATAGCATTGTTGCGAATTTGAACCATATCGCAGATTGGTACGTTGAAGAAGAATTCTCCTATTTTAGAGTTTTCGGAGCAGTTGTCCCTCCTCTGGCGCTACCGCTTTTCATCCCCGACAAGCTGGCCTGTCGTGAGATTGCGCGACAAACAGTAATCGNTACTTTAAATTTTTGGTTTTCCTTCCTAAATTCTCAACGCATTTTAAACCAAATTCGTATTTGTTTTTACAGGATTCCAGCTGCAGGCAAAACTAGCTCAAGACATAAGGTGCAGATCAGTGTTGGAAATAGGGCAACATAAACAGGTGATACATAAGATAGTTCATAATCCCCAAAGAAATTGAAAAGAAAGACAAAGGTGAGTTTTCTCAATACTCAGGTCATGAAAGGTTGTTTTTAGCAATCTGAGGTAATATTGTTCAAAGTGCAATATAAAGGGTTAGATAACAGGATTATTTTTGGCTTTGATCTTTAAACTAAAATTTGAATGAATATGTTAAACCCAAAAGCAGTCAGTCATAATTCTTGTTCCCAAATGCATTCAAAGACTAGTCCATAACTGTTGTGACCTTTTTTATATTAAGCCATTTGATTGCTGCCTGGTTTTCTGTTTATATTTGCACCTAAATTTTAGTGAGTCACTATCTTCCCAAGCCTTTGAGAAGGGATAAATATTTTTTGTTTCAAACATCAGGGATTCCGAAGCAGATCTTAATAAGAAAGCTGATCTTCACAACTACTCAATCCTTTGCTAAGCTAAGGAACATTTATAGCGATCCTAACTTCCTAGGTTTTTCAATAGCATCCGAAAAATCTAAGCTTGCTCGAACAGGATGTTCCTTAAATTTTTGTTATTCTCCCCTGTCTCCCTAAGAACTAAAGGACTCGTGAGGGTCAAAGGAAGGTTGATACCGAGTAATCAAAATAAGTTGACAGACCTCTGATAAAAAATATTACATAGATCTCAGCCCTGATATAAACTGATTGCTCCCGTCTCCGTGTTTTAAAAATGAATAAAATACTGAGACAGGTGGTGAAAGGAAATTCAGAAATGATTGCCCCCACCTAGTCCATTAAGACAATGAAAGGAAATTCAGAAATGATTTTCCTCGTCTTAGAGTTTAAATGCATAAATATTTTCCGAAGTGGTGAAATGAAATTCAACAAAAAAGGGTCAGACAACTTCACCGGGGTACTGAACAAACTCGTTGGCAGTGAAGCAATGTCTGAGAGATCTGTGAGGCTATTGTACATAAACATCAATCAACTCTGGTAATCAACGCTTTCTAAAAACCTGATCATTTCCCCAAATTCCATGGGACTTCCCTATTTTAGATTATATAATATCATTCTTTTGATGCAAACTGAGAAACGCAAGACCTGTTGAATATCCTAGGACTGTTACGACTGTCTTGAAACATTCCTCAAACTTAGTAGTGAGAAAGGGAAAATTGCAAGGGTGACTTCAGCTGTGTCTGGAAAGAGTATCTAAGTTCGAAAAAAAATTCTGGGTTAACAAGCAAAAGTTTT
This sequence comes from Picea glauca, assembly GCA_000966675.3. Lineage (NCBI taxonomy): Eukaryota > Viridiplantae > Streptophyta > Pinopsida > Pinales > Pinaceae > Picea > Picea glauca. Next base: position 349,172 of record JZKD02S2185117.1, read on the forward strand.
TTCCCACTTTTTCTATCTTTTTCCTTGGATTTTACTCTTGATTTTAGCCTATGACTCCATTTACCCAATTTTGGCACCTGGTCTACTATTCTTCCTGCCTCACAGGGAAGAGGGATCCCTAGTTGGAGCCTATGTTGGAGCCACCCCTGTTTTTTCACCTCGCGCAATTTCCAACATTTGATACTTGAGATCTAAAGTTGTTTTTCTTTTCCTTCCGAAACCATAANTTCCTAAATTCTCAACGCATTTTAAACCAAATTCGTATTTGTTTTTGCAGGATTCCAGCTGCAGGAGAAATAGGGCAACATAAAATAGGTGATACATAAGATAGTTCATAATCCCCAAAGAAATTGAAAAGAAAGACAAAGGTGAGTTCTCTCAATACTCAAGTCATGAAAGGCTGTTTTTAGCAATCTGAGGTAATATTGTTCAAATTGCAATATAAAGGGTTAGATAACAGGATTATTTTTGGCTTTGATCTTCAAACTAAAATTTGAATGAATATGTTAAACCCAAAAGCAGTCATTCATAATTCTTGTTCCCAAATGCATTCAAAGACTAGTCCAGAACTGTTGTGACCTTTTTTATATTAAGCCATTTGATTGCTGCCTGGTTTTCTGTTTATATTTGCACCTAAATTTTAGTGAGTCACTATCTTCCCAAGCCTTTGAGAAGGGATAAAGATTTTGTGTTTCAAACCTCAGGGATTCCGAAGCAGATCTTAATAAGAAAGCTGATCTTCACAACTACTCAATCCTTTGCTAAGCTAAAGAACATTTATAGCGATCCTAACTTCCTAGGTTTTTCAATAGCGTCTGAAAAATCTGAGCTTGCTCGAACAAGATGTTCCTTAAATTTTTATTATTCTCCCTTGTCTCCCTAAGAACTAAAGGACTCGTGAGGGTCAAAGGAAGGTTGATACCGAGTAATCAAAATAAGTTGACAGACCTCTGATAAAAAATATTTCACAGATCTCAGCCCTGATATAAACTGATTGCTCCCATCTTTGTGTTTTAAAAATGAATAAAATACCGAGACAGGTGGTGAAAGGAAATTCAAAAATGATTGCCCCCACCTAGTCCATTAAGATGATGAAAGGAAATTCAGAAATGATTGCCCTCGTCTTAGCGTTTAAACGCATAAATATTTTCCGAAGTGGTGAAAAGAAATTCAACAAAAAAGGGTCAGACAACTTCACTGGGGTACTGAACAGGCTCGCTGGCAGTGAAGCAATGTCTGAGAGATCTGTGAGGCTGTTATACATAAACATCAATCAACTCTGGTAATCAACGCTTTCTGAAAACCTGATCATTTCCCAAAATTCCATGGGACTTCCCTATTTTAGATTATATAATATCATTCTTTTGATGCAAGCTGAGAAACACAAGACCTGTTGAATATCCTAGGAACATTACGACTATCTTGAAACGTTCCCCAAACTTAGTAGTGAGAAAGGGAAAATTGCGAAGGTGACTTCAGCTGTGTTTGGAAAGAGTATCTGAGTTCGAAAAAAAAATTATGGGTTAACAAGAAAAAGTATTTTCCCCCTTTTTCTATCTTTTTCCTTGGATTTTACTCTTGATTTTAGCCTATGACTCCATTTACCCAATTTTGGCACCTGGTCTACTATTCTTCCCGCCTCACAGGGAAGCGGAATCCCTAGTTGGAGACTATGTTGGAGCCGCCCCTATTTTTTCACCTCGCGCAATTTCCAACATTTGATACTTGAGATCTAAAGTTTTTTTTCTTTTCCTTCTGAAACCATAAGACTCTGAACTCTTGTCTCCTGAATAGCAATGCTTTTTCACTTTCAAAAGAAATGATCCATTTTTCACAAGTATGTTTTCCTTTTTGTTTTATTTTGGAATATCGCAAGTCGGATATTGCAAATCGGACACTTTAATTTTTGAATTCGCAAGTCCCGAGTCGCAAAACTGCGAACTCGTTTTTCAATTTTTCACCCAAAGCATTGACTATGGTAAAACCCTTAAGCCTTGATTAGACATCGTCGGGATTTCGCGCCTCGGCATTCGTTGAACCCAAGTTTGGGTTCTTACAGCCCCGATAGCCGAGAACACGATAACTTTTGTGAGAACCTTGGTCGATAACTAAAGGTAAAAAACTAACCATGGTTAGTGTTGGTTCTCGGCACATCGCCACTCGATACTTTCTTTCATGAAGTTAAAGTGTCCAAAACCCCGATTCACGAAATTGCGACATGATTATGGCAAGATTAATTAGTCGCCTAATCTAATATTTCCTTCTCTTAATTCGAACTTTAATTATCGCCACATCGCGATATCGCTACTCGGCAGATCATTTTCCCAAAAGTCTGTCCTCGAATTCCCGAGTCGCGATATGGCGAGTAAATTAATTATGTAATTAAGGATGCGCCAAATCATGATTACCATTGATTACATTAAAATCGACACTCGCAGTCTCGTGAGTTTAAAGGTCAAAATACGAAAAGGAAGTTCACGATGCAGCGAAAGGCGAGAAAATTATTTGAGTCGTTAAGTTTTGTAATTTTAAATTAAACAAAATATGTCCCACGCATCAAGGTTGGCACATTTAACGAGGTACTTACTTACTCTCCATAACTCGATTGCCTGTCAAGCCGCCGAACATTGATGATGTTAATGAGAAATTAGGGTAAATACACAAATAAATAAGATCAGATTTATTCAATAAATGTGGTTTTATTCGTGATTTGACAGACTTATTTCAAAGGTATAGGATTTTCAAATATATACGAAAGATTGCGTTCTATTTTAAAACATTTCTCTTAAGCACATAGAGCTCACTTTGCTCCGAGGAAACTCATTTCCGCATGTATACATAGGTCTATTGCAGAAGAGTGAAAAAGCAAGCTTCAGCCATGGCGCCAAGGAAAGCAGTGAAAGAAAATGTCGAGGTTACAACACAGGGTCCAGACAACGTCTCAGATACTTCACCTCGGACAGGTGGCTCAGTACCCACCTGGTCGTTTATTTCAGACATTCTACAATCCTAGCTGGTAAACTATTCAGACTCTGATGACGACGATAGTAATATTGTGAAGGATGACCTGAACACTAAGTATAAGACAATTGTTCAGTCGGGAATGCACCTGGTTGCGACCAGACCTCGGTTGCTTCCATACTACGACATGATCCGATGGGCATTGGATCACATTGACTTTCCCTCAAGAACTATCGTAAATGACCGACAGGCCATGGTTGGGACTTTTAGGCCCGAGCATATCGAATCTATGTATAAGCTCCCAGCAACTTCTGAGTACACATATGGCAAAGAATTCCTGGAGGACTTCAAAAATAAGGAGTGCGAAGAATATGAAAAAACCATGCCAAGCTTGATAAAAGATTGGGTTTCGCGTTCCGCGACATTCAGAGCGAATGACAAAGGTGTGTATTCAATTTCTTCGCTGGAGCCACAGTATATGTATGTGGTGATGATGACTTGTCGGCTTTTTGGATGGGAGGATACTGCACATTTTTACATCCATTGGGTACCTCTCATCTTTCGGGTAGCAGAAGGTTCCTCATTCAATTGGGCAAAAATGCTCTCCGATAGTTTGTTTAACAGGGTCACCGAGTACCGGGAGCAAAAAGCAGCTGGAAAACCATCCAGATTCTTCATGTCCGCGTATATCATGGACGCAATATGCTCCATGACACCTTTTCCTTTAATGAATTGGGCTTGGAGTCCAAACCAGGAAAAAATTGTGCATGAGTACCACGACAAGCTGTGGGAAAACAATGCAAATGAGTTCATTTATGAAATTTTCAACTGGGTGATGGTGCCCCTGCACGTCGCCATTTTTGGTCTTTTGCCACCCCGCATCTCTGATAGCATTGTTGCGAATTTGAACCATATCGCAGATTGGTACGTTGAAGAAGAATTCTCCTATTTTAGAGTTTTCGGAGCAGTTGTCCCTCCTCTGGCGCTACCGCTTTTCATCCCCGACAAGCTGGCCTGTCGTGAGATTGCGCGACAAACAGTAATCGACAGAGTGAGAAAAGATCTCAAAGCGTCATCAAAGAAGGTATGGTCGTTTTTCCCTGTTCGGCTTAATTCCTATTCCTTATTAGATTTCGGACATGCTAAGGCTGAAGCTGTAACCTTAGAAGATTTGAGCCTAGTCTCTATTGAGTACAAAAAGCATGATCTGCAAAGAATTGTAAGCACCCATTTGGGAAATTGTGGATTAAAAAGGTTTGAACACGAGTGTTCACCCTCATATGATGTATTTCGAGGGGCGAGGTCCTATTCGGAAGTGCAATTTTGAATTAGATCCCTAGCACCCGAAGATAGGGCCTCTGTTTTAAAGTTTCAGGAACATAGGAGAAGATGTCTCCCCGTGGTGCTGGGAGGTTTGGGACTTTCCAAGGACAAAGAAAAAGAGGCCGAAAGTTCTGCGGGGCAAACTTCTAATCCCGAAAAACGTCAGGAAGGGGAGCAGGAGAAGAATCCTGAACAAGACAAAAGTCCCGAGCAGGAGAAGAATCCTGAACAGGACAAGAGTCCCGAATGGGGGAAAAGTCCCAAGCAGGGAAAGAGTCCTGAGCAGGAGAAGAATCCTGAACAGGACAAGAGTCCCGAATGGTGGAAAAGTCCCGAGCAGGAGAAGAATCCCAAGAAATAGAAGAATCCAGAGACAGGGACAGAGACAAAGACCTCTGATCCTCCGAAAGAACAGGATCCGCTCGTCACACCAGGGAAGGGGGCGAAGTATATCAGACAACCCATCACCTCTGTCACCCCTTTGCAATCAACGCAAGGAAACATACAGGAAGGATGGATTTTTGGTGAAGAAATGAGACCTATAAGGGCAGAGGAACTCCCTCCTAATGAATTCTTTTTTGACAAAAAGAGGAAAGCTGTAGTGAAGCGATAATTTTATCAAGAGGGAGAGTCCACTGTTAAAAAATTCAAAGTGATGATCGATGGGATAAATAAGAGAAAATATGAATTTGCCACGGAGATTGCAGGAACGCTAGGAGCATATGCGACGACAAATCAATACTCGGTCGAAATGTTAAAAAAGTAGCTCAAAGCAAAAAATCGCTTGATCAAGAGTCTTGAAGCCAGAGTGGCTTCAGCAGCAGAAAGCACTAAGAGTCAAGCAAGCGGAGAAATAGAGTTGGCCTGATTGGCCGATAAGAAAGAAATTGAATTCCTCAAGACCAAGCTGGAATAAGAAAATTCTATGATCCGAGATGGTCGGGTACAATCGGGCCAGCAGAGGGATACGATTACACAACTGCAGGCTCAATTGGAGGTCGCAGAAAGCAAGGCGATTGACATCAAGATCATTAAATCCCGAGCAACCGATATTCGGAGCAGGATCTCCTCTGCTCAACAGAGCTTGCTAAACAAAGTAGGAGAGATTCGAGAAGACTGTTTGTTAATACATCGGATCTCCGAGAATCTGATTAACAAAGAAAGAAACGCAGAAGCTTCTCAGATATCTTTTCAAGAGGCGGTGGTAGCGACTAACCACAGGTTTTCAGGGCCTCCCGGGCTCACCATTGTTGAACAAACTAGGGGTAATATCTTGTTAAAGAACTGGGAACATGATATTACTTTAAGCAAAGAGCAGGCCCAAAAAGTGACAAATTCGTTAGCAGAAGCTTGCAATGCCATAAATGGTGAGCTGTTAGGGATGGAGATTGGAGGCGACACAGGGGCGCTGAGACAGATGAATATAGATTGGATTTCTCTCGACATGAAGGAGAAGAATGAGAGGAATTTAGCAGAAATATCTAGGATGGACAGGGTATACCCGACTCAAATCGACAAACATTTGATTCAGCCTAGTGCACAACTCGACGCTCTTGGACTTGTCAATATACAAATAGATGATAAACTTCCACAGTTGGCCCGAGAGTGCTATTTTGCCAAAGCCAGTTGTCAAGCCGAGCCTTCACATATTGTGACCCACTTTGTAGACAAGTGTATCATGTATACTGAATCCATGCGAGGACAAGCACCTAGCACTTCTTAAAGATAGAATAGGTGAAATGAAGTTATTTCACTCCCCCCAGCTGTCAATGAAAAACCTTCACAGCTTGTATTTCATTTTTCGGACAAATGTATCATATGTATTAAATATAAGAAAAAACAAGCACCTGGCACCTTTTTGAAAACAGATTCAGACAGATGGAGTAATTTGGCTCTTCTGAACCGAGAGGCAAATTTTGTATAAATACATCACAAAAATAAGAGATAAAGGTTGGACTTTTTGGTATCGATTGTAATAGAGTTTTTGCATGAAAGAAGTTAATACAAGCAAATTTGAAGATTCCCGATCCTGTCACAACTGTGTTACGAGTTTGTTTCGTTATGTTTCTTGTTTCTTTTCATTTTTCTCTACATAATTGATGTGTATCACTATAATTTAGTACGACCACTACTATAGTGAAGGAATTTTATCTTTCTTTAATTGCTTCTTGTCTTTTCTCTGCACCAGCTATCAGCGGGTGTAAGACCATTTTGCAATTTACAGAATTTTATGTCTATTACACTTTGTCAATTATTTCTATGTCAAATTCTTCTTCTGTGTTTACGTAAGTTTTCTACTGACAGGAACTTTACATTATTTACAGCTAAATGTTTTTCTCTCATTCCACATCTTTACTAAAAATAATACAGTTACAGGAAAGGGCCTTTAGTTTGCACTCTTATTTTGTTTTTTCATGCAAAAGTTTCTCTTTATTTCGTCCAAATTGAAACATCAAATAAAATCTCTCTCGTTTAATCATTTCCACACTGGTACTGTTCCTCAATGACTGTCCCTGCAGCAACTCAGCCTAATATTCAACCTGGACTATCTAACCAAATACATATCGCTTTAAATCTCTTCGACACCATCCTTAGAACTGCGAACACCCGGGAGGAATTGGAATGTTCATGGGCAGCCATTGAACAAGATATTGCTACTCAGGAACAGTGGGAAGCTAGGCAACAAGAATGTAGAAACCTTCATTAAGTTTCCTATATCGAAGGTTAGTATTATCCTTTATTAACCTTTCATACTTTCATATGCCTTGACACTGTACTTTTGAGCCTTAAGTACAGACTCAGGAACAACAGTAGCAAAGACAAAAAACTTGAAAGTACCTCCTCTCATGGAGGTAAAGGCACTAGCAAGATCCCCAAATACGAATAGATCCACAAAAATATCTCTGACTTAAGAAGGTATCGTGGGGATATCCCTTCAACCAACCCCGTGCGACCTTGTGATTAAATCTGGTGTGAGTGGAGCCTCCTGATATTACCAACTATACAATGGATTTATCCACTCTCTTTCTCATACACATATGTTGATTTAATTACCTTGGAGAAGTTTACTGAAAAAATCCTATTCCAAGGCACTAAATCCTAAGCTAGTTTGTGCACCCTAGAAAATAAATTCATGACTAATCAATTTTAAATTATAGTGTTAATTTTAGGGGCCGTGATTACTCAAAAAGGTATGGTTGTGAAACTCATGATGTTATGACTCAACAAGAAAAGTAAATATGAATATAATGCAAAGTCCTAACCTCAACTTTCAATTAATGATATTCTTCTAAAAACCAATGTGATTTTCAATTTCAACTCTGCAATTCTGAAGTAAAAATGCAATATTTCATTACATGCACTAAGCTAATGACACGGACTCAAAAGAACCAAATGCCAAGCAATGCAAAATGCCTAATATTTTTGTATTTTCAATATAATAAAAATGAAAATGCATGGACTGAAAATAAACTTGATATATAAACTCTACTTTGTATAGAAAAAGATAAGTCAAGCAGGATACCAAGTAGTAAAACACCCAGCCCAATGTACAAGGACAATCAAAATGAAAATATGATGAGAAAGACTCCACCCAAAAATTCAACCAAAGACAGGTTTCCTGTCATCCCACAGGCACTTAACAGGCACTACAGATACCTAAGAAGACTCAACAAACATCAAATCCCACCCAACAACTACCAAACCAAGGAAAAAAGCAAACAAGGCTGATGTACTCGATTGTTTAGGAAAACATATAGTATGTATGCAACTTGCAAAGGGACAACCTACGTATGTACGCGACTGTCAAGGAAAAAAACACATATATGTTTCAAAAAACAAGGTCAGGCAAGGGAGAAGGCTGAAAACTCAGACCCATAGTGAACAGAGGCTATCAAGCAATGATACAACAAGAAATGTGATATGAACGAGAGAAATCTAAGGAGAAAAGTAATCCAAATCCTAAGAAAGAAGATTCAATCCCCAGTATGGTTGCCAATTTTGTTACAAGGAAAATCTATCTATGGCTAGGGTAAACCACAACAGATAGAAATGATTGTAGAAATCAACTCTCTTCTCAAGTATGCTATGTAAACAAATATGCTAGCAAGACAAGATAAAAGTCCTACCTCAACCAGATGTTCGATGAATTCCACCATTGAGCACTTGACCCAAAGAAATATACCTGCAACTAGTCCTCAACAACCAAGAAAAGAAAGCATATGGTGATAATAAATGATGTTAGCACATTGAATAGCATAATTCATTAATAAACGTGACAAATACGCCCATGGAATAATAATTCAAATATTTTCAAGATATCAATTACACAAGAAAAGAGTATTTCTATTAATATATGATCAGTAGAAGTGAAAAATGTTACATACTTTCATTTCGGCATGGCTCAGAATCGAGAAACAAATTTCCTTCCAGCTAGGCCTCCACCACTTCAATCCTCCACCAAAGGCAAGATCATAAAAGAGAAGCAATGAGGTTCTCAATCAATAAGGGAAGATCTTGGGGGTTGAACACTATGTTCAAACTTAAGGGACAAAGGGATGCAGACTCAATATGAAGTAAATAATTTCTCAAGAGTAACTTTTCTCTCAAAGTTGAATTCTTTCTCCTCTTTCCATAGCTCAGAATTGGCCCATTTATAGCCTTCAAAATGGAACTGAAGGGCTGAGTCAAAACATTTCCAGTATATGGAAGGCCAAGGATCATAGATCTCTTGTTGTGACATGGAAACACAACATTAATTTTCATTTTCTGGCACAAATCCCGATGTACGCGGGCTGTAGTGGTGCAACCTATGCATACACATGTTGTATAGTAGGCAAGATGCGTACATGTGGAAAAATATGTATTTTTAGCTCTGGATTTTACAAAAAGGGATGATAAGTTTTCATGGGGAAATGGAAAAAGGCCTTCTGTGCAAGATTGCATAGGGTGAGGCAAATCTTGCTATAACAACGAGGCATAAAAATTTTGTTCTCCTTGAGAGAAAAATACCCTCATTAAGGGGTCTCTATTTCATTCTTCTCTTCCGGAGATTTCTAGCCACCATCTCCATGCTCCGAGACGAGCTCAGAGCAAGGAGGTTTCCTCTCCCAATATCTTTGGGTTCGTTCATCCCCCGATACTTTCATATTACCGCAGGCTATGACCATATTACAGGACAATAGGTGCCAAGATGACCACCATGCGAATCCTCCGGAGTGGCAAACCTCCAAAGTTCACAATCCAACGTCGCATGTCCTTAAGGATTTCAACGACCCTGATTTACTTCGAGACTTCGGCATTCAGGAGTTTCAAACGTTCCTACACCTTTTTTTAATCTGAAGTACTCCATACCCAGAGTTACAGATCGAGCACCATACATCCATCTAAATCAACAGCTTGGGTCCACTTCGAGACTTCGACGTTTGAGAGTCCCAGATGCTCACACCACCTTTTCTCCTGGAGTGATTTCACCTGAAGTCGGCAATCTGTCGACGTGTGTCTCTTTCAAATCGATAGTCACAATGTACTTCAAGAGTTCTCAACTCTCGTGACCCCACTTTCCTCCAAAGTGGCTATATTTTAAAATGGAAGATCTGCTGACACCTTTCCTCAGTTAACGAATGACTTAGATGGGTTACGACTCTCTGGCCTTTGGGAGTTTCTTGTTCAACACATCCCCTTTTCTCCCATAGTGACTTTCCTCCGAAGTGCAGGATCTGATGACACATGTCCCTTTGGCTTGGATGGCTCAGATCTGCTTCAGCTCTTCGCGCTTCGGGTGTGTCAACCTCTACACACTTGCTTTCTCCCGGAGTTCTTACACTCGAATTCGACGATCTGGTGATGCATGTCTCCCACAGATCGACAACTGCAAATCACTTCGGGAATTCGTGCTTCGAGAGTTCCAAAGTACTCACCAACACAAACCTCTGGGGTGCAATCCTTATGGAGTGTCAAATCTATGGACACACATCCCCCACTATCAATGGTTAGGATGAACTCCGACACTTTGGCCTTCATGAGTTTTTTCTTCACACAATTCATTTCCATCCGTAGCACTAAACCTCTGAAGCGAAGGATCTAGTGCCACATGTCTCCTGGTGCTAACGGCTAGGATGGACTTCGACACTTCAGGAATACGGGAGGTTGACTCACTCCTCGACTGAAATATCCTAGAGTTGGTTAGTGTCAGCCTGACTACGGCCTAGATCTGATGATCCTGATCTATCAATGTAGACCTCAGATCGAAGGTTCACAACCTCCTCTTAGGGTCTCACTGTTGCACCACTCTTGGCAACACCATCACTCGACACATGCCTTCCCACGTGCTCTCAATATGATACACACCTTCCCTCGATTGAACGATCGAGAGGGGTCCCGAAGGATCCATAGATCCATGGTCCACATTACTTCACTACTTCATTCTTTGGGGGTTTTGGCGTTACTAAGCCTTTATTCTCCCGAAGCAGTTAACGCTAGACTAACTACCTCCTAGATCTGATGGTCAAGATGGCTCCTAGGAATCCTCATATCTAAGGCCCAAATTAACTTCGGGACTTCAAGGATTTTACCTCCCTTACAAAGAACTCGCTCAATTCACCGAACTCGCGAAGTCCGAAGGAATCAAGGGGTTAACTCCCACGCTCTTTCCCATATCCAATGGTCATAATAGACCTTGGATCTTCCCGAACATATATCGTTCATTCGTCTTCCATACAAAGGAACCTTCCCTTTCGATACTTCAATCTCACTATCTTTCGTGAGATTTGTTAGCTCTGAAAGGCTTAAGAGATTTGCGTTCTTTCTCTTAAACTTAACACTTAGATGAATTCTTTCGCACACCCCTTGCACATTCATCAACTCTAGAACTTAAGTGGTTCTTGGTCTTTGCCTGCCTCGTAGAGAGCCTGTGCATACGTGCACTATATCTCCTGAGATTTAATAGACTCGTTTCTCCAAGGGATTCAGAACGACTAGGAGTGTCGACATGCATACGTGAAACTATGCCCAAGGTCAATGAACTCACAGTTCGTGGCTCTAGCTTAAACCACCACAGGGCTCAGGCATTTAGGAGTACAAGCCATGTCTGAACCATATAATTTCTTACTTTCCTAATTACACAATCAAGAAGAAATAAAAGGGATACAGTATAACCATTAAGCAACCATGGACATATCTGAAAACATTCATAGTATATCCAATTCATTACACAATTACAACTCAATTACATAGGGTAGGAGAATACTTATCTATTACAAGTTGCAGCCAACTAACTGACTGTGGGTGTGTGCCTTTCCACCCAACCATAGCTTGAGAGGCATTAATCCTTAGCACTCTGTCCACCCTCGTGCCAAGCCATGATATCACTAGGGAACTATGCCATCTCTCAGAGACCTTCTCTCTATCACAGTATCTTTGCGAGGTTTATCAGATGCTTCCTCAACATCAAGCTTGCATTCGGGTCCTTCAGGTCATGTTCTCTACACTTCCTTTTGGTTCACGCATCTCCTTCCAAGCTTGCACTCTCATTTGATGTCTCTTCTCTTACCATACCCCTGTATGTATCTTACCTTCCTTCTTTAGGGAGGTTTCCGACCTATCTTGTTCCTTCTATCAAAAGGAAGCTCGGGTCTACAGGTCTCTGTGGTACTTCGGGCCAACAACCCATGTTTCCATTCATGGGGGTGGTTGATTGTTCAACCACCAATCCTTTCCTTCATTAACTGATTCTTTCCTCTAGAGATATCATGGCTCGTACTTCAAGGCTTCACCCCCCAACAATCATTTATGGGTAATTTAACAATAATACATTTACATCATCCACATGCCTTAGCATGGTAATCCTATTTTATGATTAATTACAAGTTGGGGAAACATATGTGTTACAACATGTTTTAATAAAAGAGTTTTCACTAAAACATTAGAGAAGTAAGAAGATATGAGATTTACCACTAAGGTGCTAATGATATAATAGCATGATTAAAAGTACATTTAAAAATAATATTTTTTTATAAATAACATAAAAAAGGAAAATTCTATAGTATGGATTTTAAAGTAAATTAAGGGTCACACATGTGACATTTATAAAGAGTATTACAAATTACAAATTTAAAAGAAGGTTTTCAATAGGGGATTAGAGAAATAAGAGGGGAGTACAAGGTTTTCCATTAGATGGCTAAGGAAAGAAGAGGGGATTAGAGAAATAAGAAGGGAATACAAGGTTTTCCACTAGATGGCTAAAGAAGGAAGAGGAGTATGCAGTAAATTATTAAATTAAGAAGAATTGTGAATGCACATGTTTTACACATCCTTTTATTCGAAAACTCCATATAAAAAGGAAAAAAAAAATATAAAATGTTTATAATTGTAAATGGTTTTTTTATAAATGTTACTTTAACTCATCGATATATAACCTAAAAAAATAAAATAGAAAAAAACATTTTTAAGTCCAATATTATTATTGATATTAATGAAAACATGTAAAAAGAGATAGATACATATCCTAAAAGTTTGTTACAAAATATAGTAATTTATCAATGAAAAGTAAAATGGATGACAAATTAAATGAAATGGTAAGACTTTGAAAGTAAAAAGTTATAAAGCCATTTGAATAAAATAGATGACAAATGAAATAGTAAAACTTGAAACTCCAAAGTTATAAAGTTTCTTGAGTAAAATGAATTACAAATTAAATGATAAGACTTGAAGCTCAAAAATAATAAAATCCTTGGAGAAAAGAGATTTATACTTATGCATAAATGGCATTTCAAAAATCAATAAAACAATAATAGTAAAATGGATTACAAATGAAATGATAAAACTTAAATTCAAAAATTATAAA
>JZKD02S2185117.1:389855-418392 GCA_000966675.3 Picea glauca
GGGGGGGGGGTGAATCAGTATTACCCCTTCTTCACAATTAGCAGTTACTTTTTTTATTTTATTGATTACCACAGTGAATCAACAATTAATTGTATGCAAAATCAATTATATAAATATATTTAACAAGAATTATAAGTTTTTATAAAGAATAGTGAAGGACACCAATCCATTTTAGAGAACCAACTCTAGGAGACACCAATCCCCTTCTTTATGCCAACAACCCTAGGAAGCACTGATTCCCTCGCCTTTAGGGAACCAACCCTAGGAAGCACCAACTCCCTTTTATTTAGGGCACCAACCCTAGGAAGCTCCAAATCCCTTGTCTTTTGCAATTTTCTTAGTAAGGATATGAATCCTTCCATGGTCCTCCCTTCCACCCTCACTTAATAAGAACCAACAATTCTTCTTCTTGGACTCTGCTTTTGTTTTGATATTCTTATCTGGACTGTAGAGACACTTTCTTCTCACTACTCTTTCTCATTTATATACTCTTCCAACTGGTGTGAGCTATGAAACATTGTGTCCCTTTTTTGGACCATCACACCTCTTCATTTTAACATTAACAATAATCACTATTATTATTCAAACATTATTGTTAGTTATTTTAACTTAGTGAGAGTGATTTTCATAAATTGATCATACGTATGGATCGATTTATTTTTAAATTGATTCCATGTCTCTGCAAATATTGTAGAAATCAAGTTCTGCAGAGGTGCTTCCTTCAAACCATTTACATGTGACCATATGTGAAAAACCATAGGATTATTAATTTAAGCGTTGCCTCTTCTTTATCCCTTTTATTTTTATCCCCTATATGTCCAGTGTTTTGACCGTGTTCTTTGGTACTTCTTCCTTCGGGACTTCAGGCCTTTGCAACTTTTCAAATCTCCTAAAGTAGATTTCTTCAAAGTGCGTATACGGATTTTCACTAGTAGATCGAATGTTCCATATTTAATCTTTCATGAATGGATGATCCTTACTTATCTAGAGGCTTCAATCACAATTGATGATTACAAATTAATCAAGATTTGAGATGAACAATTCTTATTCACTCCAAAACTTCGGCTATTCGTGGCTCCTGAACTCTGGAGTAGAATTCCTCTGGAGTGATTACCTACCGAAAAAGTCATAAAGCGGTAATGACCACTTGATGTCGGTTAATACATCCACTTACACTATCCTTCCACTATGCTTGATCATCAATTGAGAATTCTTCCAAAGTTATCTTATATCAATGATCAATGTTGACTTCGGCCTTCGACGCTTCGGGTGATTTCTTCTACATAGGCCTTCAATCTTCCAGAGTACATTCGCTGAAGTAGATCTGATGGTTGGATTTTACTTGCATGATGAACAGTTCTAGTTCATTTTGGAACTTCAAGACTTCGATAATTGACGCAGGTGCACCAACCACGGGCACGTCTGCTCTCATAGGATCTTCTTCCTTCTCTCTCGAAGAACTCCAAGGTCCTTCTATTTCCGTATTGGGAAATCTGCACCCACAACAATCTTTCCCCGAGGTCTCCCCTTTACCACCAGGAGATTAGCTAAATCTTGCTATCTCGCGATTTCGTGACTCCAAATCCTCCAACTCTTCCTTCCAAATCTTGCGATACCCGAACTGGCGATATGGGTATAGCTCCTTCCTTGGTTAGTGCTCTCTCCACACATAATCGTGGGCTCGGCTTAAATGTTAGTGCCTCTCGCAACACGCACCTTCGTGAGTTTGTGAGTCGAACTCTTGTGCCTCCCGTTGCGATCCTTCGAGACGTGATCTCGCAACCTCGCAACCTCACCGGTTGAACCGTCGAGCTTTCTCCCTCCTATTCCGCGAATTCTCGAGATGTGAGATTTCAACGGAATGTTGACTTCTATCTCCAGGCAACACGTTTCCACCTATCGATCACGCGGGTCCAACCTTATGCTATTCCATGTGTCCACACGTATCTTTCTCTCGGCTCTTCGCAACTCACGAATCCTAACGCCAACACTTCGGGACTTCTCGTAGCGAGATCTCGAGGGCTTCGTGCCACCTGTATTCCACTCGTGCTCTGCTATGGCCCACACTACCTCCAACTGTTGGGATATTTCTTCTCGCAATCTCGTGATCCCTGCGTCCAAATTCTCAGACCTTTTCTTGTGAGGCCCCGATACGCGATCCCACGTGCGGATCCAATGGTCCTCCTACGATCTAGATCCAATGGTTATCACCTTCTCGCTTCTCGCGTCCTCGTGACTTTGAATACCCAATGTTTGGGATCTCACCCCACAAACTCCCGAGTTCACAAGATCTCTCAATCTCTGATACCTATCCTCTTCAGATGGATGGCTCACAGCCTCCTCGCCACTTCACCACTTCGTGACTTAGAGTACCCAAATCTTGCGCTCTCAACCTACGAACTCCTGGGTTCGTGAGATATCTCGATCTCTGGCCCTGGTCCTCTTCAGATGGACTGCTCCCACCCTTCTCGCCACTTCGCCACTCGTGATACTAAAGGACTTCCCTTTCTGTCCTCCAATGTCCGAGTCTGTGAGATGAGAGAATCTCTTTACATGCATCCTCCACAATGAACGACTCTGATCTTGTAGGGATATCGCGTCTCGTGATATCGCTGTTCTTGTTGCACAACACGCGAGTCCCTGATACACGATACCATGTGTAGATCCGACGGCTCCCGTGATTCTGAATCGACGATTCTGCCTCTCCTGAGCTTCAAAACTCTTCGGAACCTTCTCATCGTAACCTCCTTGCACCTCTGCAAGATCTAACGATCCTCAGAACTTTGCGAAATATCCTCAGAGGATTTCGACCGTCCGAATCTTCCTGTAACCTCCTTGCACCTCTACAAGATCTAACGATCCTTGAAACTTCGTGAAATCTCCTTAGAGGATTTTGACCGTCCAAATCTGGCTGTAACCTCCTTGCACCTCTACAAAATCTAACGATCCTCGGAACTTCGAGAAATCTCCTCAAAGGATTTCGATCGTCCGAATCTGGCTATAACCTCCTTGCGCCTCTGTAAGATCTAACGATCCTCGAAACTTCGCGAAATATCCTCAGAGGATTTTGACCATCCGTTCCCCCTTGTATAATCCATGAAATGAAACAAGTGTCTCCCCACGAGACTCATTCGCCGCTTCGCCAACCTGCGACGCTTCTTGCAACTTCAAGTCACACTTATCTACACTGATCTTCAACGACTCAGAGGCCTACCCTTCCTGAGCTTCTTGCGTCTCAACTTCAAAGAGGTCCTTTTCATGCACTCTTTGTTGCAGTTCTCAAAAACGTCTAAGTGTTGAGTCCTCTTGACTTTGTGCACGCCTGCAGCAGCAGTCCTCCAAAGCTTCTTATCAGTTTCATGACTGAGACTCTCCTTAGCTTGCGCACTCCTTGTACGGATTTAGCAACCTACTTTCACTTCTGAGTGCTTTGAGAACAAGAGTTTAAATCCCTGAGTCTTTTGTCAACGCACTCCTTGCAGACGACTTCAACTGCACTCCTTGCAGGAATCCTCGCTCAAAAGAGAAACAATTGTAACTCACCTCACTTCCTCTCATATTTCAATCTCGACACATGAAATCATACACACAACATGATAATAAATGTATAACAGGAAGTAATATTCATAAGTAGAGCATTCAACACACATACACAGAGAATAACACAACAGCCATGAATCTGAATCAACTTCTCTATTAATTCAAGATCTGTACATGGTTGTTCTTTACAACTATATGCTATTCTCCTATGCTCTTGATTCTTTTGACTCTTCCTGAATTGATAATGATACAACAACACAATGAGGGTTTCTATGTTCGGTTTTCCCTCTTTCTTCTAGAACTATCTAATCTAGTATTCAATTCTATCTACCTGCAACTACTACTATAAATGCCTTTGTCTATCTTAGACGAGAGCATATGGCTCGAGGTATGATTACATTTTTACCAAGGCACCAAATTAAATGATCTCATTTATGTTCAGTGCATCAACTTCAAGAGAAAATTTAAAAATTCAAAAACTTGCGTTGGACGTCTTCCAGCTGTCTTCTGCTTCCATGTTGGTTTTGTTTGTTGTGAGGGATGCTCCTGCATCATACTCCCTTGCTTGAAAATTTGCATGGGCTCCTGTCCATGAGCTCTTGCACAGTCTGTCCATGCTTCAGAATTTCTGCTTCGGTCTCCCAGCTGGCATCTTCAACTGGGTGTCCCTTCCACTTGACCAAATATTCAAAATATTCTTTCCTTCTGGTTTTCTTACCCATTCGTTTATTCAGTATCTACTCCATCTGTGGATTCTCTGCAACTGGCATATCCTTCTGCCACTGGACCTCTAGTTGATAATCATTTTATGCTCCTGCTTCATGAGCTTTATATGGATATAAATCCGAAACATTAAATATCAGAGAAATTCCGATCCCATCCAGTAACTCAATTTCATAAGCATTCTGTCCCATTTTCTTCAAGACCTTGCATGGACCAATTTTCTTCATTTTTAACTTGTTGTATGTTCCTCTCGAGAACCTTTCCTTCCTCAAATGTGCCAGAACTAGATCGCCAACTTCAAATTGAAGTTGTCTTCGATGCTGATCTGCTCTGCGCTTGTACTCTTTACTTGACTTCAATAGTCTCTCCTTCACCTGGCTGTGAAGTTCCTTCATCGCTTCAACAAATTCTCCTGCACTAGCACTGCTAGTATCAGTCTGTTCTGAATCCCTTAATTCAGAAACTCCTCTCGGATGCATTCCATATACAATCTGAAATGGACTTTTTCCTGTGCTCCTGTTCACTGAATCATCTACATACATGTCCTTAAGATCATCAAAGCCTAATGTCCAGACTTTGAATTCTTGCAATAGAAAACACTTCCTGCTCAAAGCATCAGCAACTTTGTTAGCAGTACCAGAAATATGTTTTATCACAAAAGTGAAATTTTGCATGTATTCAACCCATTTAACATGCCTCTGATTCAACTTTTCTTGTTGAGTCACAAATTGTAATGCATGGTTATCACTATATAAAACAAATTCTTTTGGAATCAAATAGTGCCTCCATTTCTTCAATGCCTGTATGATGGAATATAATTCTTTATCATATGTGGAGTACTTTTCTTTTGCCTCATTCAGCTTCTCGCTGAAATATGCAATCGACCTATCTTCCTGGCTCAAGACTGCTCCTATGGAAAACCCGCTTGCATCACATTTTACCTAAAATGTTTTCTGAAAATCTGGCAACACCAACACCAGTTGTTCTGTAATATTTTGTTTCAATAAATTGAAACTCTTCTCAGCCTCTTCCATCCAGTGAAAATATTTATGTCTTTTCTTCACTGTGTCCATCATTGCTGCACTAATCCCACTAAAATTTCTGATGAATTTTCGGTAGAAACTAGCCAGTCCATGAAAACTCCTCACCTCAAATACGTTCCTTGGTGATGGCCAATTCTTGATTACCTCCACCTTATCTGGATCCATCCTTAATTCATTTGCAGATATAAAAAACCCCAAATAAATGAGTTTTGTCTTCATGAATGAGGACTTCTTCATATTTATCAGCAGCTTCTCTTGTTGTAATCTCTTTATCACAATAGCCAAATGCTTCAAATGATCAGCCTTTGTCTTGTTGAAAATCAATATGTCATCCAGATACACGATGACAAATTTCCCGATGAACTCCTTCAGGACTTCATTCATCAGCCTCATAAAGGTACTTGGTGCATTCGTCAAACCAAATGGCATGACAAGCCATTCATACAAACCTTCGTTTGTATTGAATTTTGTTTTCCACTCGTCACCTTCTCTCATACGAATCTGATGATATCCACTCTTCAAATCTATCTTTGAAAAAAAAAATTCCCCACTTAAGCAATCCATCAGATCATCCATCCTTGGCAATGGGAATCTATACCTGATAGTTATCTTATTAATGGCTCTTGAATTAGTGCACATCCTCCAGCCTCCGTCTTTCTTCGGACTGAGTACTGTTGGAACAACACACAGACTCAAGCTTTCTCTGACCAATCCCTTTTCCAACAACTCCTGGACCTGCTTCTTAACCTCCTCATTCTCTTGTAGTGTCAATCTGTACGCGGCTTTGTTTGGTAAACTAGCTCTTGGTATGAGATCAATATGATGGCTCACACTTCTCATTGGTGGCAACGAATGAGGTAATTCGTCCACTACAATATCAATGAACTCTTCCAGCAGTTCCTGAACTTCACCTGGCAAATCGTCCACTCTCGTGCTAGTCAGAACAATTTTCGGCTTCCTGACCATAAAGAATTATGGATCCTCCTTCTTCTTAACTTCTGTAAGAAGTTCCCTCCCACTCATGAGAAGTACTTTGTTGCTCACTTCTAGTTTGACTTCTTTATCCTCAATTGGACACAACATATGGGTTCTCCCATTCCTCTCCAGGGTATATGTATTCATCCTCCCATCATGAATTACATTTCTATCATATTGCCATGGTCTGCCCAGTAATAAATGACAGACATCCATAGGAATAACATCACATAAAATATTATCATTATATCCTCCTATCTTAATGTCAACTAAGCATTGTTTAGTGACATTTACCTGATGTCCCTTCTGTAGCCATGAAACTTTGTATGGACTTGGATGATCCGTTGTCTCCAGCTCCAGCTTTTCTACCATCTTGGTTGAAACAAGATTATCGATGCTTCCACTGTCCACGATGAATTTGCACACTCTATCCTTGGTCTTGCAAGCAGTGCTAAAAACACTGTTCCTCTGCGCTGAATTTTCCATCTCCTTTTCTGGCATCAAAAGGACCTTTCACATTACTAGCGATCTTCTGCCTTCAACGTACTCTGCCTCAACATCTTGCCTCTGTGCCTCGGTGATGTGAGTCTCTCCAGCTTCTCTCTTTTTCTCCGGACACTCGAATGACTTGTGCCCATTTTTCCCACATGTGAAGCATGTGATTATTCAACCTCTTCTTCTTCCTCTACCTCTGGTATGAAGAAACCTATTATTATCAGTATATCCTCCTCTCTGCTCAATATGCTGTCCTCTTGGCTCATCATATCACCCTCGTTGCGAACTTCCACCTCTCTCTGTCTGAGTCTAAGGTTTCTTCCAGTCATCCTTGGGTTTCTGGTATTTATCTTGGGCAACCGATTTGCCTTTGGGCTAACTTCTACCTCGGCCCCTCTGACTTTATTTATGGCTCATATTATCCTCAGCTTTCAGAGCCAATTGGTAAGCATCCTCCACCATTCGGATGGTTGCCATATTTATTTCGTCCTGAATTTCATACCTCAGTCCATTCATGTACCTAGCCACCTTTTTCGTCATTGCTTTCGCGATGACCTGCTCTGATATTCAACCTGTAAAATTCCTCAGTATACTCTTTCACTGTCATCAGCTTCTGTCTCAGGTTCTGCATCCTCCTGAACAGAGAAATTTGATAGTCCCTGGGAATGAGTTTTTCCTTCATCTTTGCAATCATCCTATCCCAACTCTTAATCTTATGCTTTCCTTGGCAACACCTATCAGCTTGTAGTTCATCCCACCACAAGGCTGCATGTCCTTTTAATCTCGTGACAACATGTCTGACCTTCTTATCCTCTTCGATATCTTCATAATCGATGTAAGTGTCAAGAGCTCTAATCCATTCTAGAAGATCTTCCACATCCAGATTCCCTTCATAAACTGGAATGTCCATTTTTTTTTTTGAACTCATCCGGGCGATAGCCTTAATTAAACGCTCATTGGCTGCATCTTCCGCTGGGATTTCTTCTTCTCTATGTCCAACATCATCTTCGTTTTTAGATTCACTGATATCTCCTACATTAGATTTGCGCCTCTGCGATGTCTCCATGTCCTCCATTCTGGCACGAAGATTATGCACTTCTCTCTCCATGTCTGGATTCTGCACTTGCCTACCTCTTTCTCTGGACAATTCCCTTTCCTCCTCTGGATCGGGTGATTGTCTACCTCTTCTCCTTGGAAGCATGGTGAATTCTCCCTTGTCCTCTGCTACAGAAAATAAAGAATCTTTTCTAAGCTCTGATACCACTTGATGCAGGCGCACCAACCACGAGCACGTCCGCTCTCACAGGATCTTCTTCCTTCTCGCCCGAAGAACTCCAAGGTCCTTCTATTTCCCTATCGGGAAATCTGCACCCACAACAATCTTTCCCCGAGGTCTCCCCTTTACCACCAGGATATTAGCTAAATCTCACTATCTCGCAAGTCTGTGACTCCAAAGCCTCCAACTCTTGCTTCCAAATCTTGCGATACCTGAACTGGCGATACGGGTATATCTCCTTCCTTAGTTAGTGCTCTCTCCACACGTAACCGTGGGCTCGGCTTAAATGTTAGCGCCTCTTGCAACTCGCACCTTCGTGAGTTTGTGAGTTGAACTCTTATGCCTCCCGTTGCGATCCTCTGAGACGCTATCTCGCAACCTCGCAACCTCGCCGATTGAACCGTCGAGCTTTCGCCCCCCTATTCCGCGAATTCTCGAGATGCGAGATTTCAGCAGAATGTTGACTTCTATCTCCAAGAAACACGTGTCCACTTGTCGATCACACGGGTCCCACCTTATTCTCTGCCATACCTGCACACATATCTTTCTCTTGGCTCTTCGCGACTTGCGAATCCTAACGCCAACACTTCGGGACTTCTCGCGGCGAGATCCCGAGGGCTTCGTGCCACCTATATTCCACTCACGCTCCACTATGGCCCACACTACCTCCAGCTGTCGGGATATCACTTCTCGCAATCTCGTGATCCCTGTGCCCAAATTATTGGACCTTTTCTTGTGAGGCCCCGATACGCAATCCCACGTGTGGATCCAACGGTCCTCCTACAATCCGGATCCAACGATTATCACCTTCTCTCTTATCGCGTCCTCATGACTTTGAATACCCAATGTTTGGGATCTCACCTTGCGAACTCCCGAGTTCACGAGATCTCTTGATCTATGACACTTGTCCTCTTCAGATGGATGGCTCACAGCCTCCTTGCCACTTCACCGCTTTGTGACTTAGAGTACCCAAAGCTTGGGCTCTCAACCTGCGAACTCCCAAGTTCGTGAGATCTCTCGATCTCTAACACCTATCCTCTTCAAATGGATGGCTCCCAGCATTCCCACCACTTCGCCACTCGTGATACTGAAGGACTTCCCTTTCTTTCCACCAATGTTTGAGTCTGCGAGATGAGAGAATCTCCTTACACGCGTCCTCCACAATGAATGACTCTGATCTTGTAGGGATATCGCATCTCGCAATATCGCTATTCTTGTTGCATAGCTTTTGGGGCTTCAAATCACGAGTCCCCGATACATGATACCATGTGTAGATCCGACGGCTCCCGTGATTTTGAATCGATGGCTCTGCCTCTCCTGAGCTTCAAAACTCTTCGGAACCTTCTCGCTGTAACCTCCTTGCACCTCTGCAAGATCTAACGATTCTTGGAACTTCGCGAAATCTCCTCAGAGGATTTCGACCGTCCGAATCTTGCTGTAACCTCCTTGCACCTCTACAAGATCTAAAAATCCTCAGAACTTCACGAAATATCCTCAGAGGATTTCGACCGTCCGAATCTGGATGTAACCTCCTTGCACCTCTACAAGATCTAATGATCCTCGAAACTTCGCGAAATATCCTCAGAGGATTTCAACCGTCTGAATCTGGTTATAACCTCCTTGCACCTCTGCAAGATCTAACGATCCTAGGAACTTCACGAAATCTCCTCAGAGGATTTCAACCGTCCGTTCCCCCTTGTATAATCCACGAAATGAAACAAGTGTCTCCCCACGAGACTCCTTCACCGCTTTTCCAACTTGCGACGCTTATTGCAACTTCAAGTCACACTTATCTACACTGATCTTCAACGACTAAGAGGCCTACCCTTCCTGAGCTTCTCGCGTCTCAACTTCAAAGAGGTCCTATGCACGCACTCTTTGTGGCAGTTCTCAAACATGTCTAAGTGTTGAGTCCTCTTGAATCTGCACACGCCTGCAGCAACAGTCCTCCAAAGCTTCTGCTCAGTTTCACGACTGAGACTCTCCTTAGCATTCACACTCCTTGCATGGCTTTAGCAACCTACTTTCACTTCTGAGTGCTTTGAGAACAAGAGTTTAACTCCCTGAGCCTTCTGTTAATGCACTCCTTGCGGATGACTTCAACTGCACTCCTTGTAGGAATCCTCGTTCAAAAGAGAAACAATTGTAACTCACCTCACTTCCTCTCAGATTTCAATCTCAACACATGAAATCATACACACAGCATGATAAAAAATGCATAAAAGGAAGTAATATTAATAAGCAAAGCATTCAACACACATACACAGAGAATAACACAATAGCCATGAATCTGAATCAACTTCTCTATTAATTCAAGATCTGTACATGGTTGTTCTTTACAACTATCTACTATTCTCCTATGCTCTTGATTCTTCTGACTCTTCCTGAATTGATAATGATACAACAACACAATGAGGGTGTCTATGTTCGGTTTTCCCTCTTTCTTATAGAACTATCTAATCTAGTATTCAATTCTATCTACCTGCAACTACTACTATAAATGCCTCTTTCTATCTCAGACAAGAGCGTATGGCTCGAGGTCTGATTACATTTTTACCAAGGCACCAAATTAAATTATCTCATTTATGTTCAGCACATCAACTTCAAGAGAAAATTTAAAAATTCAAAAACTTGCGTTGGACGTCTTCTAGCTGTATTTTGCTTCCACGTTGGTTTTGCTTGTCGTGAGGGATGCTCCTACATCAAGAATTTGCTAGTGGGGAAACCCTCGAAGTGCATAATATCGGAGTGACATAGCTGCAGACATCACTTGTTGACGTGGAACTAACCGAGTGGTTTCTACATGTCACATAGATTTGTGACTTACTATTGGCACAGGGGCAGACCCAATTTTCAACTCTAACGGTGCACCAACAATCCCTAACTACCAGCCCTTTCGGCAACACTTGCGAAGAAGATGCAGTCTCACCTAAAGTAGAAATAGGGGGTTGCAGGACACGTGTTTATGACCAAAGGAAATGCAAGCGGATTCAAAGGAACAACACACACAGATCTAGTTATTCTTTATCCCCTTTATTCCTACTACGCAAACTATATCTTAGATCTACCACAATGATGCAATAACAGAATAAAAAAAAGAAAAAGAACACAACATCAATCACACAGAACAAAAAGATATACATGGTTCACCCTCTCCCTAGGGTTACGTCCACAGAACTTCATTTCTTGATATTATATGAAAACATATAGTTCTATCTACTCACTTAGCTTACAAATATCTTCCTTTTTCTCTCTTCTCTACCTCCCCTCCGTGTGCACCCAGATGAAGATATTACAATACAAGAATTCTCTCACACACATTACTTCTCTTACACAATGACAATAATCACTCTCTTAACTCACAATGACCAACTCAAAACGAACAACAAAGAAAAACCAACCAATCCCAGTTCCTCTAGACCTTTATTTATACATTACAATGACAAACATCTAGGTGTCAAAACCCTATATACCAAAACACTAGGTGTCTAAAACCCTAGGTCAACTTGACCCACATTGTTTAACACACCGCCCACACTAAGAGGGGGGGGGTGAATTAGTGTGTGGAATTTTCTAACTTTTCTTCTTACGAGTTAGTGGCTAAAACATAATTGAACAGATTAATAACAATCAAATCATAAACACAATGGACATATGAGATACCAGATGTTTGTGTAATATTTTGTATAATTGATATGTATATATATATGTGAATATAGTAATATAAATTTTCCCAGCATCAGCTATTATGTATCAACGTCAACTGAAGTAAGGAGCACAAACTCCTCGGAGAGTACCAACTCTCAAAAAAGACCCAACTTGTTGATAGAACACAGTCTATCCAACTAGATTTTATACAGTAATTCAACTCTAGTAGCAGTGATACATTATTGAATCAATGATTAGAGGTATACCATCAACCCTCATTGCTACACTTCATCTTCTCTCTGAAATTCGTGCCTTCCTCACTTCGTCGTTCCTCTAATATTCGTGCCTTCTTCACTTTGTCTTTCCTATAATATTCACACCTTCTTCACTTCATCTCTCTGATATTCGCATGGACCTCAGGTCCATATCCCCTTCATTTTTCTCTGCAGGCTTCTCTTCCTCAGCAAGCCTCTCTTTTCCACAAGCCTGTCTACTTCCTAAAGCACCCCATCTATTAAACCAATCATGGTTGTATTTATACTTTTTTATGCTCAAAACTTATTTAAGTTGTTGATCCAACCTATGCAACAAGTTATAACCAACTTGTTCATTAACAACTTTGGGACCACCAGAGATCATCGTTTCGGGTCTTCAACTTTACACCTGGCATCCCCTTCAATTTCATAAATCGATCATAGGCATGGATTGATTTCCTTCGTCTCTGTGATAACAGAAATTGACGCTTCCTTCAAACCATGTTCATATGATCATTGGCTTAGAACCACAGGCTTATCAAATTAAGTGATGCATTACATTCTCCCTTTTAAATCTCTTTACCATATGACCAATGGCGTTATTCAGGCGTTAGGCGAGACAAGTGCTTGAGCACTTATCAATTCAACAATCATGATTCAATATCTCGATGAAATGGATGATTTTCGGGACTTCAGGACTTCTCCCTTTGGGTCTTCGAGACTTGCAACATGTCAAATCTCCCGGATTAGATTTTGTCGAATAGATCGAACGGTTCATGTTTACTTCGCAGAACCAAATCAATGGTCAAATCCTTGGACCTGTAATATGATCAATGGTTAAGAATACACCCAAAGGGATCTTCTAATCAGATGACTCGTGTCCACTTTGGGACTTTGGTTATTATTATTATGCTATCCTTCCATTGTATTTGATCAATGGTTGAGAGTACACTCGACATCAAATTGACAATCGAGATCTCCTTCGGGTCTTCGGACTTCAGAGATTTCAAATCTCAACCCCTTCTTTCTTCTACACGTCAATATTTCAGATCTTTCAATCCATTGATTCTTTTCCCTTTCGGATCAATGATCGATATCTCCTTCGGGTCTCCAGACTTCAGAGATTTCAAATCTCAACCCCTTCTTTCCTCTGGAGTGATCACTTGTTGGGTAAGCCATAAGTGGTGGAGACCGCTTGATGTCGGTTAATACTTCCACTTACACTATCCTTCCATTGTATTAGATCAACGGTCGAGAATCTTCTCGAAGTGATCTTTAGATCGGACATCTCGTGTCCACTTCAAGACTTCGACATTCATGACTTCGTGACTTTGGGCAAGTGTAGGTGGTAAAATTTACAAGGAAAAACTCTCGTAGTGAAGTAACTTGCTTACATCACTTGATGAGATGTCACGAACTGAGTAACTACCATGTGTCACTCTGAATCATGATTTGCACATACTTGAAATGTTAATTCAACTTGACACTTGTCATTCTCTGATTGTGCCATGTGTCGTTGCTGACATGGATTGTTGACGTGGTCTGTCACAGTTTCTTGCTGACCTGGTCTGTTGACGTGGTCTGCCACATGTCCTTATAGACATGGTCTGTTGCATGTCCTTTCTGAAGTGGTTTTCTGACCAACAACCCTGATCCAATGGTCATCGTATGTCCTCCAAATCCAATGGTCCTTACTCATTTTGGATTTCTGGGCTTCGGGTATTTTGAATCTCAATCTAAATTCTTGAAGTGAGATTTATCCGATGCATAACCTCCTCACAACTTTAGACCTGAACTAAATTTTGTTCGTCGATCTATCTATGGTGCAACTCTTCTAACTTATCGTGTCCTTCCACTTAGAGTGATCAAACGATTGACAAAAATTCGCATAAATGAGATCTCGGATCTTACCTCACTTATACTATCCTCCCACTCAAGAATGATCCAATGGATGACGAGAATTCAGGTTTGATCCGACGGCTGATGGGTATTCAGATATTCAAATTCTCAACCCTTTCATCTTATCCTATCCTTCCACTAAAATGTGATCCAACAGTCGTGAAGACACTCAAAGTAGATCCACGATCAAGGATGATATTGAAACCACAACTTACGAGTGTTTTAAATCGTCACTAAGCCTCTGCAATTTGAAGTTGTGCGTTGTTGGTGAGTCAACCACAATCATCGATATTTGATGCTATAAGATGTGATGGTCCTAAGTAATTGCAGGATTGGAAATAGCATGATATTTAATTCTCCTTTCGATATCTGTAGTCTATCCCTGTCGTTGATCTGGTGATTGTGCATCCAACGATCAAGGCTTAATATGACTTAAACTGATCATTTTTTGGATCAACCACAGTCGTCGATATTTGATTCTATGAGATCTAACAATCTAGACCAATTGCGGGATTGGAACTAGCAATTCGTTTAATTCTCCTTCCGATATCCACAATCCATCCTTGCCATTGATCTGGCGATTGCACATCTAACGGTCACAACTCAATCCGATTTCTTGTTGGATCAACCCCATTCGTTGATATTTGAGTCTATGAGATTTGACAATCTAGACCCATTGTGGGATTGGATCTAGCAAGTCGTTTAATTCTCCTTCTGATCTCTGCAATCTATCCCTGTCATTGATATGGCTTATAGATCCAATGATCATGATCCTCCAATGGTCCTCAAGGCCACAATCACTCATATGACCAACTTCTTTAATATGAGAAGGTCAAAATGGTCAATTTCTTGATCGGAGGGCTGCTGAGGCTTCTCACTCTGATCGGACGACTGCTGAGGCTTCTTATTTTTTCCTATGCATTGGTAGACTTCTCAATATTTCCATCGATCCCGAAGACACTTCTGAAATGCGCTCTTCCTTCTGAGCTTTGATATTCATTCACTTTTGTATAACATTTTCCATTCTGAGATTTTATCATAGGAACATTGTTGATCCTATCGTCATCAACAATAATCACGGATTTCTTCAGTTTGCTCCTCCTCCTGAGCTTACTCTTTCGATCTTCTACATATTGTTCACTCCTCCTCTTGATCTTATTCTTTCTATCTTTGCATATTGTTTGATATTTTATGCTAACTGATATATTGTTGACATCAAAGACAATCTCATCTATAGTAATGATAATTCATCATAACAACAAATCATTACATCGACTGTTGACATCAATGACAATATGTCCAACATGCGTTTCCAGGGCTTTGCCAGCCTGTCTTTATGTATTTCTCGCGAGGTGATCCAAAGAAACCATTGGTGGATTTTTCCACTTGTTGAGTTGTCCACGATCCATCTTCCTTGTGGATTTGTTCTCCTCAATCTTCTCATTCAACGACTTGTTTTCCCTTACTTCACTCCTTCTTTTCTGCTTCTTTGACCACTTTGACCCAATCTCAGTCAATGTGCCTTTTGCGCAGTTCATACTTCACCTTTCTTCCTTAATATTTTCTTTCTTCCATAACCAAGGGCCAATAGGCCCCCAACACTCACATTTGACTCATCCCGAGGCATTGTAGGTCTGAACCTTTTGCTTACTTTGTATTCAGACTACGCGGAGCAACCTGTTCTCTCTGTTATGTTCCTCCCTTTCTTGTGAAGACTATCTTTTCTATGTCTAGTACCCAATTTCAACTGCACCTAGTACCTAGAACCTTCTTCTTATTCTTTTATTGAGAGCTGTGAGGCAATTGGTTGTCATAGTACAATTTCAATTGGCTCCCATTCACTAAACCTTCCTTCCATTCTTCATTCAAAGTCTTCAACTATACAGTTCCTCCTTCTGTAACATAGGCAACCTCATATGGCCCAAGCCAATGTGTCTTGAACTTCCCTGGATGCTTCATGAACTTGTTGTCGTATACCAATACCATATCTTCTTGCTTAAAGGCTTTCTTCTTGATATGTCTATCATGGTAGGCCTTTTCTTGTTCCTTTTGTACCTGCTGATGGAATCTTGCAATAAACTTGTCTTCATCTAGTTCCACCAACTACACAAGCCTGTCTTGCACAATGCTTGTGTCATCCATATCTGTAAATGCTGCAATTTGTATACTAGGAACCAAATATTCCATAGGTACGACTATTTCTAGACCATAAACCAACTTAAAGGGAGTTTGCATTGTCAACTTCTTGCAAGTAGTTATGTATGCCCATAACACTGTTGGTACTCTCAAATCCAAATCATCCCTATTCACACTACAAATCTTCATCAGCGTTGTCTCCAAGATCTTATTGAAAGCTTTGACTATACCATTCGCCTGTGGGTGGTAAGGTGTGTTCTTCTGATGATGAACTTCAAATTCCTGAGTCAAGGCTTCAATAGTCTTATTGATAAAATGTGTACCTTGATCGCTCATAAGGATCTTTTGGCATCCAAATCTGGTTATGATATCATCAAATATGAATCATGCAGCTATAGTTTCACTACAGTCCTTAACTTCTCTTGCTTCTGCCCATCTAGTCAAATACTCTGTTGCAGTGATAATGTATCAAGATCCTGTGCGCTTTCCTAGTGGATTGATAGGTCCCATTAAATCAATAGCCCATTTCTCAAATGCATGTAAGGTTAGCTAAGGTGATAAAGGAATCTCATCTCTTCTGGAAGGTTTCCAAACTCTTTGGCATACATCACAGGCTTTGTAGTATTCCTTATCATCTTTGTGTAAAGCGGGCCACTAGAGGCCAGCTCTAAGAACCTTCTATGTTGCTTCTTTCCCTGCATAGTGTCCTCTTGCGATGAATTCATACGATTATGCCAGAATCAATGGCCTTTCTGCCTCCATAACACATCTCCTCAGGATCTCATCAGGTCCCATCTTATATAGTTGTCCAGCTATAAGTGAAAAATATGCAGAATGAACTACCAGACATTGTTTCTTCTGAATGATTGTCTATTCGGAAGGTGCCATTCATGTTTATAGGAACTGGAATATCTTGGTAAAGTGATCATTAACCTTTTTGATGGACAACAACTGTGCATCTGGTAGTGTATCCTCCAAACTGGTAGGTTCCTCTCCATGTTCTAACCTAGACAAGTGGTCAGGTCCCTTGTTCATTCTCCCTGGTTTGACCACAATCTCAAAATCATATTCCTAGAATAACAGTAGCAATATGCATATTATTCCCCCCAACACTGGCTCGTTGACTAGGTATTTCAATGCAGAGTGATTAGTGAACATCTTAAAATGTCCCCACAACAAGTAGTGTTGAAACTTTTACAGTGCATACACCATGGCTAAACCTTCTCTATCAGTGGTAGTGTAATTTATCTTAGTTGTGGAGAGCTTCCTTCTATAAAAGTATAATGGATGGTCAATATCTCATGCTCCTAGTTGTGATAAAATTTCCCCTAATGCAATGGATGATGCATCGACATCCACATGAAACTCCTTACTCCAATCTAGGAAAACTAGAATGGGCGCAATGACCATTTTCTGTTTCAGCGTGTTGAAGCTCTATTGACATTTCTCTGACCATTGGAACTGACAATATTTCTTTAAAATTTTCTCCATAGGTGTTGCTATATTTTCATATCCCTTGATGAAATTTCTGTAGTATTTAGTATGTCCCAACGCAGTGCACAACTATCTAACCGAAGTAGGAGGAGGTAGATCCACAATGATGGAGATCTTGGAAGGATCTACCAGCAACCCCTTCTTACACACAATATGGCCTAGCAGCACTCCAAAGGGTGAAAATAAGATCCACTTCTTCAGGTTCGTGGAAATCTTACATTGCCTGCATTTATCCAACATTAGTCTTAAAAATTCAATATGATTTTTCAATAAGCTAAAAACAGTCCAATCATCAAAATATTCTTCCAAACATTTATGTAAAAATTCCTTGAATGCTTCGACCACCACCCTAGAAAATATGGTCTTATGGCGATCTTCCTTGGAAATCCTGATCTGGTGATAAACTGAAAATCCATCTGTGAAGGAATATACCTTTGTCCTCCCACATTATCTAGAACATCATCTGTAAACAATGTGGGGAATGGGTCATGCAAGAAGGCATCGTTCAACTTCCTGAGATACACACAGATATTGATCTCTCCTGACTTCTTATCTTGGACCACCATAGGGCTAATCCATTATGACTCTTCAACAAGTTCTATGATTCCCACTTCCAACATTCTATCTAATTCAATCTTGAATTTCTATTTATATTTGGGATTCAATCTGTAGTGTCTCTGCTCGACTCGCCTTGCATCTGGTTTCAAGGGGATATTCATTTCTCCCATGGGCCCTTTAATGCCCTTCATTTCGGTGAACTTGGTTGGAAACAAGTCCTTATATTAATTCAATAATTCTATGATCTTATCAATAGAGGCACCATCCCAATAATCTCTAACGTTTGTGATCTTAGGTGCTTGCTTTGTCCCAATATTAACTTTCTTGATTTTGATTGGCTGTCCAATAAAAGCTAATTTAACTCCTGGTCCTTCTATGTCTCTTTGTCCTTCTGTTTCTACAATGTTCACATTCCTAGGATCATCATCTTCATCAACATTGATATTGTAACAACCTTGCAATTTCTGAAGAGGTGCAGTCCTTTCATCCTCTTCTTTCTCCAAAGGGAGGTTAGGTGCCTCCTCAAAGAATTTTTGTCTTACAACTTGCATATATTGATCTACTGAGGGGTATTGAATTTCAAATAAAAATGTAGCTACAAAGTTTTGAGTCATACCGTACCAATCTGCAGTGGTGAGGTGCAATTATTCTTGAAGATACCAATTAATAGGCGTCGTGTCCAAAGTGTTGATGAACTTATGTACCCACTGATATTGAGGAACGCCACTCCAGGCCTCTTCACAACTTCGCACATGGTCCTTCAAACAACTTTGACATGTGTATTGAACTTCACACCCTTCTACTTGTTCTGAAAAGTGCACTATCATCAAAGTGTGGCATTGCACCCACTCTGCGATGTTCTTCTTATGTGTTGCCCATCATATTGTTGGCGTTTATTTCAAGGCTTTGTCCAGTGCCAACATTCACTATTATACTGGTACAATTTCTTCAAATACTAATAAAAAGGTTTCTAAATGATTTATACCATCAAATGTGGGTAAATTACTTACTTTTGTGCCAATCTAACGAACTTCCCTAGTCAATCTAGCACATATGAATATTCATACATTTTGTTCTGCCAATTCTCTAGTGCTTCTTCTGAATCTGATGAGCATGTGTTGTCACTTTGCTGACTTAAATTCCCATCTTCCGTAGGATTAATATAATCGTGTTGTCTTGCTGTCAATTTATATATATTCTCTAGCTCATGTGTGTGGTCTTCTTCTCTGATGGGTTTTGTGTACCTACAACCTTCATCAAGATCAAGAGGTGAAATGACCCTAAGGCCATCACCTTCAAATGTCATTCTTCTTTTCTTTAAGTCAACAATAGTGGAATTGTTGAAAGCCCAATCAATTCCTAACAGAGCAGGATAAGGACAACTATCATCAACTATCTCAATCACCTCGAATTCTGCAAACGTCCTTACCTCGTCGATGTCCACAGGGACATTCTCCAGTCTTCCAAAGGGGCCTACTACATGTTGATTAACCATCCTAAGCCTGATAAAGGAATAAATTAGCTTAGGTTTTCCCATCAGGGCCTAGGTCTTCTTCATCATAACATTGACTTCTGATCCCAAGTCAAGGACCACATAATCTATGTCATAGTCTCCAATCTGAGCATTAAGGTGTAATTCCTTATTTGTCCTTCTCTTTCTAGATACTTGATGTACTTCTCTATTCAGCAGAGGGAATACACTACCGATTTCATACTGTCTGATCAAATTTTGTAGTTCTTGTACAACTCTTTCATCCTTAATCAAATTAATGCAAGTACATAAGAATTCCATAAGCTTACTTACCTCTTTTCCTTCTCTAGGCAAAGTAGACTGATCAAATGCCAAAGGCATTCCACATTCTCTCACTTCTGGTTGCGTATTTGATGAAGAAGTCTGGTCTCTTCCAAATTCTCTTCTTGCCTCTTCAAATGTCTTCTTTTCTTCCCTCAGATCAAACACTTGTGTCCTCTCTGTAGCTCTTTTGACCCTTTATTCTTCTGTAGCCTTCCCTGGGGTCACTCTATCTTCTCCTATAACAATGCCTCCTCTAGTTATAAAAACAACTTTGGGGTCCTCTCCGCGAGGCTCTGTTGATATTAGTTGTACTTGTTGGTTTCCTCCTCATCTCTCCTGAAGTTTCGCTAATAATGATGGGCAATATTCAATAACATGTTCAAATGAGTTGCAATAGCTGCAAGTGGTACAAGGGTTCTGAAAATCCATTTCCAAATGTCCTGGTTATGTGCATTTATAACAAATAATATGACCTTGACCTCGACCCATGCCTGCTCCTCATCCTCTTCCTTTGAATCCACCGCGAGGGTTGAAGTTTCCTCTTCCTGGAGAGTTAAACTATGTAGAATTTCCTTTCTGTTGTACTTCGCATTGAATCCTATATGTATCCCTTGATCTTTCATGCAAGAGGTCATAAGCCCTACAATCCTTCTCATCGTGCCCCACAGATTTACAGAATATGCAGTAAAGGTTTGTAGGTATCTGAACATATTTTTGCATGTAATAACATTCACCAGGGCGATGTCTATTTATACATACCTCGCACCAGGGTAGAGTAACCTGCTTCAAAGGGCTCAGAGCTCCAGAATCCAAGTACTCATGAAATAGGAGACAATTCTCCTTATCATGGCCTTCTGATTTTCATCTGATACACTAGATGTATTCTCTTTTATCTTTTCCCTTGTCTTTCTTCATATATTCAACCTGTAGAGATAAGCTAGTTAGCTGACTCAAAATTTGACTCATACCCGAGATGGATTCTCCCATAGGGGATGATTATAGTTTCATGGCGATCTCCAATGCCTTAGCCTACGAAGCAACCTTTTGTTGCATCAGAGGAACTCTGATGTGTGGTAAGGGGGAAACAATGAACCATTTCTTGTTCTACTTGTTTGGGATATGAAAACTCAAACGGCTTGTCAAGGTTTTAAATCTATGATCCTACCAATTACTCATGAAATAGGGGACAATTCTCCTTATCATGGCCTTGTGATTTGCATCTGATACACCAAATGTCTTCTTTTTTATCTTTTCCCTTGTCTTTCTTCATATATTCGACCTGCAGAGATAAGCTAGTTAGCTGACTCATACCTGAGTTGTATTCTCCCATAGGGGATGATTCTAGTTTCATGGTGATCTTCAATGCCTTAGCCTATGAATAAACCTTCTGTTGCATCAGAGGAACTCTGATGTGTGGTAAGAGGGCAGCAATGAACCATTCCTTGTTCTACTTATCTGGGATCTGAAAACTCAAACAACCTGTCAAGGTTTTAAATCTATGATCCTGCCAAGTACTCATGAAATAGGGGACAATCCTCCTTATCATGGCCTTCTGATTTGCATATGATACACCAGATGTCGTCTCTTTTATCTTTTCCCTTGTCTTTCTTCATATATTCGACCTGCAGAGATAAGCTAGTTAACTGACTCAAAATTTGACTCATACCTAAGTTGGATTCTCCCATAGGGGATGATTCTGGTTTCATGGCGATCTCCAATGCCTCAGCCTATGAAGAAACCTTCTATTGAATTAGAGGAACTCTGATGTGTGTAAAGAGGGAAACGATGAACCATTCCTTGTTCTTCTCATCTGGGATCTGAAAACTCAAACGACCTGTCAAGGTTTTAAATCTCTGATCAAATTCCCAAACTGGTTCAACTACTCTCTGCTTCATTTCTTTTAGTTCTATATTGTAGTGCGACTCCGACTTGGGTTTCTTGAATTCTGCAGTCAATGTAGTCTTCTCTTCCTCTACTCCAGCGGATCCTAATTGTTCCTAATTCAATAGATCTTCTTCTTCTCCACTATAGAACCCTTCGTCCTGTGATATTGGTTCGTGGCTATGCTCAAACAAGTTTACTAGAGGAACTTATCTGAAGGTTTTCCCACTACGAGTATGTCCAACCTCTGTGTCATTGTCGCTGTCTGAGTTCTTGAACATTATATCTTCAATCTGACCAGTTACTGTATCTTCAATATGTTCTTCTCATGTAATAGCATCTTGATCTTCAACTTCCAAAAGTGTAAAAATTTTCCTCTCGGCCCCTTAAAGAAATATCTCTCTGCCTGGCTATATGACTCTGCTCTATCAATAGAAAACTTAGTAATGTACCCTCCAATGGTGCTATCAAACCAGTGATCTACTTCTCTTGACACGACATTATTAACTCTCTTGACCTTCTTGATCAGTGTCGATGTCCAAACCACAGGTGGTCTAACTCTGATCTCAAACTGGGTATCTGCTAATCTGGCTAACCACTCGTATAGCTCCTTATGAATTCCTCCAAAGAAAATCTTGTGTATATCAGTAAAGATATACCTTCCCAACCAATCCTTTGTATTAAGGCTCGGGTTCTTTTTCTGATCTTCTGCTAAGTCCTCTTGTTCTTCTATCCACTTCTGAATATCTGTCTTTGATGGAAACCACCTTGACATTCCCTCAAGAAGATCTCGGTCCCGGAAACAAAACCATTTGTTGGCACAGGGGAAGACCTAGGGTTCAACTCTAACAACACACC
Source organism: Picea glauca (assembly GCA_000966675.3). Taxonomy (NCBI): domain Eukaryota; kingdom Viridiplantae; phylum Streptophyta; class Pinopsida; order Pinales; family Pinaceae; genus Picea; species Picea glauca. The sequence continues at coordinate 412,431 of JZKD02S2185117.1, forward strand.
AACAAGCCCTAACTACTGGCCCTTTCAGAAACACCTGTGAAGCAGATGCAGTCTCACCCAAAGTAGCAATAGGGGGTTGCAGGACACAAGTGTCTACAACCAGAGGAAATGCAAGCGGATTCAAAGGAACAACACACATAGATCTAGTTATTATTTATCTCCTTTAAGCCTACTATGCAAACTATATCTCAGATCTACCACAATTATGCAATAATAGAATAACAGAAAGAAAAGAACACAACATCAATCACAAAGAACAAAAAGATATGCATGGTTCACCCTCTCCCTAGGTCTATGTCCACATAACTGTGTTTCTTGATATTATATGAAAACATATAGTTCTATCTGTGCACTTAACGTACATATCTCTCCCTCTTTCTCTCTTCTTTATATCCCCTCCCTACACACCTAGTTGCAGGGTTGATCTTCGCACCCAGCTGAAGATATTACAATACAAGAATTCTCTCACACACAACACTTCTCTTACACAATGAAAATAATCACTCTCTTAACTCACAAAGACCAACTCAGAACGAACAACAATGAACAACCAACCACCAACAACCAACCAATCCCAGGTCCTCTAGACCTTTATTTATACATTACAATGACAAACGTCTAGGTGTAAAAACCCTAGATACCAAAACCCTAGGTGTCTAAAACCCTAGGTCAACTTGACCCACGTTTCCAAGGCTTCACCAACCTATCTTTCTGTCTTTCTTGCGAGGTGATCCAAAGCAACCATTGGTGGCTTTTTCCTCTTGCTGAGTTGTCCACGATCCATCTTCCTTGCAGATCTATTCTCCTCGATCTTCTTGTTCAATGACCTGTTTTCCCTTAATTCGCTCCTTATTTTCTGTGTCTTTGACCACTTCGACCCAATCTCAGTCAATGTGACTTCCAAACAGTTCATACTTCGTGTTTCTTCCTTAATATTTTCTTTCTTCCATAACCAAGGGACAACACTTATGCATACCTGAAATGCTAATAGCACCTTGACACTTGTCACCATTTGATTGTGCCATGTGTCCTTGATGATGTGGTATGCTGACGTGGATCTCTTGATGTGTGTGCTATGTGTCTTCACTTCGTTACTTTGGAACTTTGGCCTTCAGGTGAACTCATATGTTCTGAATCATTTTTCACTGAAGTGGTTAGCACTGAAGTTGACCACTATTTTGATCCAATGAACATCATGTATTGTCTAGGTCTGATGGTCCTCATTCACTTCAAGATTTCATGGCTCTGGCCTTTGTGTTTTCTTATCCTATCCTTCCACTTTACATGATCCAATGGTCGGTATATTATCCGAAGTGTTCCTTGGATCAGACGACTCATATCCACTTCGGGACTTTAGCCTTCGAGTAATCTTACTCTTTCTTGGATTCTATTCTCCAGAGTAGTTAGTGTCGGAGTTGACTATTGTTGATATAATGATTCCAAATCCACTGGTCCTCAATCACTTTAGGACTTCGGGGCTCCAACCTTCATCTTTTCTTATCCTATCCTTCCACTTTACTTGATCCAATGGTCAATATATTATCTGAAGTGTTCCTTGGATCAAACGACTCATGTCCACTTCGGGACTTCGGCCTTCGGGTAATATTACCCTTTCTGGTCTTATTTTCTCCAGAGTAGTCAGAAACAGAGTTGACTTATGTTGATATAAGGGTTCCATATACACGACTAATTCTTAACTCTAGAGAAAATCTTGATCTAACGGCTGGGAAACCATCTGAAGATCCTGCTTCAGATCTGATGGTTGATATTTTAATCCTTCCCAACCTCTGACTTTACCTCGATCTAACAATCAATGTTGTCATTGATGTTTTGTCATTGATGTCAACACACCTTCACCAGTAGCAAATTCTTCTTTTCAACCATGTCTCTGACAAAATGACATTGAGAATTGATATGCTTTTTCTTAGAATGATAAGTTGGGTTCCTCTCCAGGAATATTTCACTATGATTGTCACAATCCATCCTTACAATGTGTTGTACCAACCAAATAATTGAACACAATATTCGTAACCATACTTCTTATTTTCTTTCATGAGTGGTTGCCATGTATTAATATTTTTTAGTTCAAAGTGCCACTAAAGACTATATTTTTCTCATCAAATTGATTACTCCAAATAATTTAAACACATGTCCACTTGTACATCTTTCGTGATCCATATCTACATCCCAATCTGCATCAACAAATCCATGTATGTCCAACACTCTGTCCAATCCTAGTATTCCTTGGTAACACAAGCCATAAGTAGTAGTGCCACACAAATACCTAAAAACCCTCTTTATTGTTTCCCAGTTCTCCTTGCATGGTTTTGAAATGTACCTTCTCAAAATTCACACAAAATGTGTAATGTCTAGTCTAGTATAGAACAAATTGCATACATCAAATTTCCAACCTCACTAACATATAGAACATGGAACGTGTCCTCTTTCTCTTCATGTGTCTTCAAACACTGATCTATGGATATATTTACACCAGTACATGAATAGGGACCTTGACAGGTTTACATTCCTACATATTAAACCTCTGCAATATTGAATCAATATGTTTTATTTGGTCAACCAAAGTTTCTTGTTTGCTTGATTTATTTTAATTTCCATGCCCAAAATAAAATTTGCAACACCAAGACCTTTCATGTCAAATTTAGAGGACAAATGAGTTTTCAAATCCTTGATAATTTCCTTGTTGTTTCTTATAAAAAACATATCATCCACATACAAGAACAAATAAATAAGATGATCACCTACTAATTTGAAATACACACAACAATCGACTTTGCTTCTTGTGAAGACAAGTCTCAATATATAAGTATCAATTTTTTCATACCACATCCTTGGTGATTTTTTAACCCATACAAGGACTTTTTCATCCTTCATACCATCTCTTTATTTCCCTTCACTGCAAAGCCTTTTGGTTTCTTCATGTAGATTTTTTCTTCCATGTCCCCACGTAGTAATGATCTCTTCACATCCATGTGTTCTACTTTTGTAATGTACCCAACCACCCACAGGGTGGGCACACTACCTCAATAACTCACTTCTAAACTAATTTTGAATTTCCGATACCATTTAATTAATAAAGAATCATGAAAGAAACATGATAACAACACATGAAATAATAAAGATTCATGCCAAAGTATAAAAGAATGTTTAAACATGCCATGCATAGAAATAACCAGCAATCAGGCACATCAAATATACACATATCAAAGATAATAATTAAGGGTGAAAAAACGAAGTTAGGAAACATTGTTTTGAGAACTAGGTGTTTTTGGGTTATAATTTCCAATTCCTCAACCGAGAAAAAAGTCAACATATTTTCTTGGTTGAGAGTTGTAATATTGTTTGAACGAGAATTTAACCAAGGTTAAACTTTTCTCGGTTGAGAGTTCATATGTGGTTAGATAATTTTTTGGCTGAGAAAATTTCAGTTTCTCGACCAAGAGTATGATTAAATTTTTGGTATCAAAATTTCAGACAGGTCTCTTGGTCGAGAGTATGATTTAATTTTTGGTATCAAACTTTCAGACAGGTCTCTCAGCTGAGAGTTTAGATTATTTTTAAACTCAACCGATATTTGTTTTTATAAACCATAAATCGGCCCTGCCAATCTGTATTTGTCTTTGTTGAAATACACACACCCAAAACACTCTTTAAACCCTCCCAACACACTCCATGGTTTACGTTGTTGGATCACACTCAACATTGAACCTTCTTGGGCCCCACGAAGAGGAAGGAAATGACCGTGCAAAGAGGAAGGCATCAGACTTGCGCAAAGAGGAAGGCATATGACCTATAACCAGAAGAAGATTTTGGTTAGCTGGAAATCATAACCTCATATAGATAATATACATTTAATCCTCTATTACTTATGTCAATTCAAATACATAAATATATTGTGGTGGGGGTAATTTGACACCTTTATTCTACCATTAGCACTCGGATTCATGTGGATTCACGAGCCAAATTAGTAGCTTTCTTACCTTGATAGTGAGACAAATACCTCTAGATGTTGCATAAAGGAGGCAGCACCTCAGATTCGATTTGGAATAAATTCGACCTCCTAGATACAATGGAGTATTTAAACAAGGTCTCGGGATAGGAAAGGAAATGTTGTAGAGAACATTGATTGGGCTAGTTCGACTAGGGTAATATATGAACCTGTCAAGCAATGAACACATTGGTTAACAAACGAAACCAATACCTTTGGCCAACACTCGAAATCCTCCTTCCACTCACTAATCGAACCAAAGGCACGTTCAATTTGTTGGGTTAACTCTCATATGTTTCCCCTATCCTTCTAGTTATCCCATTATGATTCCATTCTCTTTATTAGGGAAGCAAGGATGAAAGAGGTGTTGGATTACTGAGAGGGGGGTGAATCAGTAATAGAGAAATCTAATTATTTTTAACCATATAATGCAAGTGTTATATCAATGTAGCATTATCATCCAATATTTGTAGAATAAATAAACAATGAAAAAATGAACAATCATACACATACACATTACACCAGTATTTTTACGTGGAAAACCAAAGCGAGAGAAAACCACAGAATTCTTTTTCTTATATGTCTTGAAGAATTACACTCATTAGAAGCACCAACTTCCTTTGTTTTCCAGCTGCAACTAGAAGGAGGCTCCAACCCCCTAGTTTCTCCAGCTACAACCCGAGGGAATCTCCAACTCCCCAATTCTCTGGATACAACTAGAAGGAGGCTACAACCCCCTATGTTCTCTGGCTACAACCAGAAGGTGGCTATGACCACCTGTCCTTTCCCCGTCCAACTTCCTTGACATATAAGTAGAATGATGGAACCATTGTCACACTATCATTTTGAGATATACTGATGTAAACCTGTACCAATCAACCTGCACCAAACAACCTATATCAATAACTTGAATCATCCATCAACGCGTACCTCAACCTGTAATCAACCTATACCATAAACAAGTGCATCAACCATGTACCAAACTGTACCAAACAACTTGTAATCAACTTGTACCATAAACAAGTGCATCAACCATGACCTCAACCTTCAAACCTTCCTTAACTTTAACAACAAGAGACTAGCATTTTCATCAAACCTTACTTTAGTTTCACATGACTAGTTTTGGATTAGTCAACAACCCTAACTTGAAATAATCATAACTACGTACCTGTAATGAATAAAGATATGAAAATAATACACAATGTTATTTAGTGTGTTTTATGCAATTCCTCTAGGTTTCACTACTTGGAACCTCTCAGAAAAGGAGTTATAGAAAAAATAACATACCTTGTTGAATTCTGGATTATTCTAGAGAGCGACCTTGTAGAGTGTTCCCCGTACGAAATATTTGTTGTATGGATATGAAAATTTTACAAAAAATACTACAGAATGTACTCTAAACAACACATTTTGTCTTACTTAATTTTGATATGTTATGAATAAGTTATGACGTTGTTACCCGAAGCATCTATTTTAGACTAGTTTTAGGACTAGCCAGAAACCCTATTTTCCACAGAGTGTAACTCCAAAACTACAATGAACCACAAGCTAAAATTCATACCACAACCACTTGGATATGTTTCTTTAATGGATTCCCAATTGCACGGCCTGAATCATTCTACAAAAAACATTCTTACAAAAATGGTGAGATGACCTGTAAATAACATATCTTAGAAAGCATCATCAAAAGAATTTTTCCTCCCTTAAATTCCGGCCATCTTTACTTCACCTTGCCTATGAAATTTGGCTTAGATATCCTTTGGTTACCTCAATCACCTATATATCTTCAATATGCTCAAGTGTGATTAAAATGAGATAGACTTTCCTCTTATTTATACTCTCCAAGTAGCTTCCTTAGAAGCATCTTCTAGGCCACTTTGTCCACATAGCCACTTTGTCCACATAGTCACCTATGTCCAACTTTTCCCAATTTTCCACTTGTCCATGTATCCAATA
>JZKD02S2185117.1:443751-458641 GCA_000966675.3 Picea glauca
TATTTAAATAATCCTCTTTGAATTTGTCACTTTATTATTTAAATAATCCTCCTTGACTTTGTCACTTCACTTTATTATTTAAATAATCATCTTTGACTTTGTCACTTCACTTTATTATTTAAATAATTCTCTTTGACTTTGTCACTTCACTTTATTATTTAAATAATCCTCTTTGACTTTGTCACTTCACTTTATTATTCAAATAATTTCTTCTTTGCAAGAAATTTGACTTCTTTGACCTTTTGGGGCTTCAAGCCAACTTATGAGGGTCCTCCAACTTTGTAAGGCCATAACTCTCAAACCGTGACTATTTATGTGATGTTCCACATACCACTGGAAATAGTATGACATGTACTATCCATATAGAATAGTATTGCCTGAAAATATATCAAAACAAATACCATTATACATCAAACAAATGTGGTTCCATTACCCAAACCTTTGTGTGATGTAGGAGCATCGTCAGCAGCAAGCGAGCACAAGGCAGCGCCAACGCATTTTTGGCACATGTTCAAAGGTGTTTAAATTGTTTTGAAGTAGGATGCACCAAACATAAATGAAGTAGTTAAGAAAGGGCATACTTGTGATTATAATCAGACCTTGAGCATCCCACTCTTGTCTGAAGGATTAAGAGGCATTTATGCTAGTAAATGTAAGTAGGTAGAATTAAATTCTAGATTAGATAGTTTTAGGAGCAGAGGGAAAACCGACTATAGACACCCTCATATTGTATCATTGTAACATTATCAATCGAAGAGAGCATAGGAGAGAAGAAGCAGAGAGCTATGTAAAGAAAAGAAAAACCATGTACATAAGTTCTGGATTAATACAAATATTTTTAGTTCAGACTCATGGTGTTCAATTGCTTTTTGTGTTTGTATATGCTTGTTACTCTCTGTTATGCATTTTCTTTGATGCGTGAATGTATGATTTCATATTTAATGTCTGAAATCTGAAGAGAGGGAGAGTAGGGAATGAGTTTCAATTGTTTCTCTGTCTGAGCAAGAGTTTTCCTGTAAGGAGTGCAGCGAAATTGTCCACAAGGTGTGCGTTGACAGAAATCAGAGTTCATCTATGAAAGCTCAGGAGGGATAACATTGTTCTCATTCTTGCAGAAGTGAAAATTAATCACAAGAGCCATGCAAAGTGTGTGATGTCTGAGTAGAGTCTTAGAGTTTGCAACCTGAGGGAGTTGTTGAAGGACTGTTGTTGCAAAGAGAGTGCACAGAGTCTAAGAATTCAAATACTTGGAAGTATTTGAAGGGGTATCGCAAGGAGTGTGTGTAGGAGTCTTCTTGAATACTCTAGTTGTGGAGAAATCTCAGGAAAGATAGAGTCTTTGAAGTTGTCGAAGAGAAGCTCAAGAGAGTTAGTGCCTTGAAGTGTTGAAAGGAGGCGTAGCGAAGTTGTTTTGCAGGTGGACAAGTTCTGTGAAGGAATACCTTGTTCATTTCACAAAAGTTATCAAGGCAACATTGGATGGTCGAAATTCTCCGTGGAAAATTTGCGAAGTCCCAAGAGCCGTCAGATCTTGTAGAGGAGCAAGGAGAGTTATGGAAAGTGTTTTCTAAAGTGTAAATCTTAGAAGAAAAAGAGCCGTAGGATCTGAGCCAACAGGGGTCATTGGATCATTAACGTAATCTCATTTTGGGGTTTCGTGCGTTGAAGAATCGAAAGTTTAGCATTAGGACTCGCGAAGTCACGAAGTCTGAAATTTCAAAAAGGAAAGAAGTTTCGTTGTGGGGCCAGCTATTGGTTAAGTGTGTCAGAATTTGTCATTCCAGCATTTCAGAGGATAGGAGGTTGAGACTTATGTCCCGAGATCCCCCAAATCGTGAGACGCGATATAAGTACAGGGAAACGGTGTCGTTAATCATTTCGAAAAATCGGTATTTCGAGGTTTGACAGTTGGAGAGTCAAGAGACTCAGAAGGAGAAGTCACGAAGTCCCTAGTTGCGATAGAGAGCAATGAGGAGTTCGGGATCTCGGCACTTCGGGTGTCGGGATACAAAGGAAGCATCGCTTGGGGTGTGAAGTTGTGAAGTGTGAAGCTAGGCACGAGGGACATGTGTTAGAACCACAAGGTGGGCCCGTGTGATAGATAGGCAGACATGCATCACCTAGAGAAAGGAGTCAACACTCCATTGACTTCTCGCATCTCGAGAATTCGTGAGATAAGAGCATGGGGACTCGACGTTGAAACTCGCGAAGTGGCGAGTAGCGAGAGGTGCTAGTGTTAATTCTAGCCGGTGGTCATGCGTGGAGGGTGCTGACAAGGGAAGAAACCATACCCGTATCAACATTTCGGGTATCGCGAGATTGGGAAGGAAGAGTTGGGAGTTTCGACTCATGAACTCGCGAGTGGGGAGTTGTGACAAGCACCTTCTGGGTTAGGCCTTAGTCATAGCACTGTGGTCTCTTGGAAAAGGTGGAGCTTGTGCCTAGTGTTGTTCGCACAGGGGATCTTCCAAAAGGACATGTGGATCGATTGAAATGAGATTCCAACAAGGAATCGAAAGAGTCGATCTGGCTCAAGGGAAACAAAGAATGATCCTGTGAGTGGACTTCAGCCCGAGGGCTGGGGGTATGCATCATTGTGCTACCAAAATTCACTATTGAACTTTCTTCAAGGGTTGACATCAATGACAACCAACCCAATTAATCAACAAGAGGTGTGCTAGCTCATGGTGGTATTCTAGTTTATGAGAAAATCAAGCAAGGTGAATCACCTTAACACTACGCTAAGTAGCAAAGTTTTCTATCCAGGGCCACCCTGCTAAATAAAATAATGGTAGCTTGATCAATGCCCATGCATTAGGGTACTCATTATTTTATGGATATATCCTACTTACATTTTCCATGTTGAAATGGAAACCTCCATAGCATCAGTAGTTATAACTAGCATGGGGGTGAACCATCCTTGTTTCCTAGTATGAGCCACAACAGGTCTGCAGGGATCTCAAAAATGCAGTGCTTAATGATGATTATCTCCATGAATAATGCAATCTAGATCCCCAAGTATACTATAAATTCCCATGGAAATAAACTTTTGTTTGGGATGGAAAAGAAAACACCTATATGTGGGGTTTTCAATTGGGATGGACTCTCTCCGCCTGCCTTCTTAGGTGGAACTAAATTCAACTGATATTATGGGATTTTTCAATGGTATTTACTATATCTACTTTTCTAGTGGCATATTCTTGGTTGGGTGGTGGGTGAGTGTTTGTTTGCATGCCTCTACTAAGAAAAGAGAATGAAATAGAGGTAACAGGCTACGATTTGGTTATGAAAGGATAACTTGGGCATGTTATACCTTTATTACAGTTTCATAATATTCTAGGTTAAATTATTCATACAAATTGAGGTAACAAGATTCACATTCGTTGTTTAGTAAGTTATGTGTTTTATTCGATGACACACGGGTGATAAATCTGTGTTCAATTTCTCTAAAATTTCCATGTTTGCTCTATTTTTCCATTGAGAAAGAGGAATTTATTATTGGTTAGGAGATTTGTCTTGCTTGAACACAAAATGGAAATACATATATCTATTATATAGTGTTCTATATCTTATTTTTACTCGAGCTGCATTTTATTATTGTCCCCAAGCAGGCAGCAAAAGCATTGCCATAATATGTTAATTTTTTATCATATATCTCATGTATAAATGTTTTGTGAATAATGTTAAGTATTAAGGATCATAACAGTTTTATATACCCATGAAGTAAGGAATGCAAGGTGTTAGGAAAGAATGATGGTTGGTACCTTGCTACCATCCAAAGATTGATATTTAAATAATGATAGCTAATGCAAAGGAGGAATCATGATTTCCAACATAAATAGTGTTTAAGCATAAAAGGATTTGGGTTAGAAAAGTAAGGAATGACATCTTAGATGTAGGAGGATTGAAATATGTCTATGTTTAACATAGATTTCGTTGTAGCAGGGGCATTTTCCAAGGATTTCATAGTAAAATGAAGACATTAATTTTTGAAATAAGATTCAAGAAAATATCTAACAAAAGTTTAGATCTACAACCTGGATAAATGGTGTCACTGAGGAGATGAATATAGAATAAAATTGAAATATATGTTGATCTGATTTTAGTTCAATGTTGTGGCAAAGATATGGATCCCCGATAATAAACATACACACATAATTTTGGTGCAAATTGAGCGATTTGGAAATCTTGTATAGAATCAAAAGTAGATTATATAATTGTTAGGCACCTTGTCTAACTGAACAGTTAGTCACCTTTCTTTCTATTGAGATTGTGTTTTTTCAAAGAATACCTTTTTATATATCAGTTTTGTTTGGGGGGGGAAGGATTCTTGTATTAGTGATTGTGTCATGAGCTATTAAAGGGTTGATGGATATATTATATAGAGAGATGATGAGAATACATTTTTACTATCTCATAAGTTTTATTTATCTATGTCACACATCAAAAATTTGTTTCCTTTACATGGTAATTATAGTGGGTAGAAAGTTACATATTTTGTATGAAAATGGAATATTTCAAAAGAAACTACGAGCACAATAAAATTTCATAACCCTAAGTAGTACCACTAGAGACAAAAGATCTCTATGGATGTGAACTTGTGAAAATTTCTATTACTAGGTAGTTTATTTTAAAAAAATTGTTCATCTCATCACCTAAATATTGTGTCATTGATTAACCAGTTTTTGAGAACCTCCATTTTTCCAATATATGACCAAACGTTTCTACAAATATCTTAATTATCTGAGCAGCATCAACTAAGAAAATTCAAAAAATAATTTGGAACCAATCATCTCTCCTATTCCTCACTTCATAATTCAAGCCTGAAAGTTAATACTCTAACTATTTTGTAATATTGGACAAGAATTATCTCTTGTGAGATTCCTAGTTGTTCATCATCTTCAGGTATTGAATATCATTTAGCAATCCTAGGCTATATCTTTACTACCCCAAGCTATCCTAGCCTTCCATCTTCTCTTACTTTTCCAAGACTAAACCTACCATAACGTTGGAAACTCACTCATCCTATAAACCTAAACAAATAACCTAATATACCACTTTGCTAGTTATCATTTGCAACTTATATCAACATTAGATCACCCCTCTCAGATCCCCATCCTTCTAAATTTTCACCTCACAAGATGTAGATCTATCATTTCAAATATTTCCTTGCTCTAACGTTCCTCAATCTTCCTTTCAATACCATACTATTCATCATCGTCTCATTGTTGGTTCAATTTTTGATGCAAATCTATCGGCCCTCAGGTCAAGATCCGCTCATAGGATTGTTCTCTATACCCTTGAGCCAGATCGACTCTTTCGATTCCTCACGGGAATCTCAATTTTATCGATCCACAGGTCCTTTTCGCAACTCGCAATCTCGCGAGTTCGTGAGTTGTGACTCCTGACTCTTCCTTCTCAAATCCGTGATACCTGAGATCATGAAATGGTTATGGATCCTTCTCTATTAGCCCCTTCTATGCGTGACCATTGTCTAGGCTTCGCGCAAGATCCTCTCGCCACTCAACACTTCATGAGTTCAAAGGTTGAACTCTTGTTCTCTTGTCTCGCGAATCCTCGAGACGCGAAAAGTCAGTGTAGTGTTGACTCCTTCCAAAATGTGACGTGTGTCCATCGGTCTATTTTCCGAGCCCACTATGTGGTTCTACCACATGTCCCCTCCGTGCCTCGACTCTAGGCACTTCGCAACTTATTATGTCTAAAGTAAGTCCTTTCAACCTTTGAACCCTCGAACGTGTAATAGGAAATGGGGTTCTTGATTCGATGGTCCTCCCATGACCTGGATCTGACAGCTAACCTCTCTCCTCACGATTTCATGACTTCACGAATCGGAGCACCCAACCCTTGGGCTCTCACCCCATGAACCTCCAAGTTTGCAAGATCCCTAGATCTCTACCACCTATCCTCCTTCTAATGGACGGCTGCAATTCTCTCACGGTTTCGTGACTTCGGGACTTTCAGGACAAAAGTCTCGACCTCTTATCCTCCGATATGCCAAAATGGAAAAATTTTGACACGTCGTCTACGCGGGTCCCAGGATGGAACTTCCCACCTTATTTGGAGTTTCGGACCTCACGACTTCACGAGTCCTGATGTTGAACTTTCGACTCTTCAACTCACGAAACCCTGAATTGGTCAATGAAGGTCTGACCTATGTTTCGGTGAGTATGCCACCTGTCCACTCCTAGATGGATGGTCCTGATTCTCTTCGCAATTTTTCCACTCATGAATTTGAAAGACTTCCCTTTCTAACCTCCAATGTATGAATCCTCGATACAGGTGATCTCGCGACATGTGTCCTTCCAATCAGACAGCTCAGATTCTTTCGCTATTTCGGGACTTCGCGTTTCACGATTTCGTGAATCTCGCTACAAGGCTTTCGGTTCTCCAACTCACAAAACCCCGAGATGCAAATACATGAGAGATCTGATGGCCCTTGTTGGTTCAGATCCTACGGTCCGATTCTCCTGAGATTTCACTTCAAAAAATTCTTACTGTAACTTTCCTGCTCCTCTGCAAGATCTAACGATTCTCGAAACCTTGTGAATTCTCCACGGAGAACTCCGACCATCAATTTCTCCCTAACACTCCTATGAAATGAGCAAGTATTCTCTCATGAAACTGGTCCACCAGCAAACCAACGTTGTTGTTCCTTCTTCCGATACTTCAAGGCACTAAATCTCTATAGCTTTTCTTTGACAGCTTCTAAGATCCTATCCCTCCCGAGGTTGATTGAAAAATCCTCAAGTCCTTTTGGGGAAAATTCCTGCGCGCACTCCTTGTGGCACTTCTTCAAATACGTCCAAGTATTTGAACCTCTCTGACTATGCGCACCCTCTACGACAACAGTCTTTCAATAGTTTTTCTCAGGATGCAAACACTGAGACTTCACTCAACCTGCGCACTCCTTGCACAGATCCTGTGCTTAATTTGCACTTCTGCAAGAATGAGAACAATGTTATCCCTCTTGAGCTTGCAGAGACGAACTCTAACTTCTGTCAACTCACACCTTGCAAACAATTTCACTGCACTCCTTGCAGGAAAACTCTTGCTCAGAAAGAGAAACAATTGAAACTCATTCCTTACTCTCCCTCTCTTCAGATTTCAGACATTAAATATGAAATCATACATTCGCGCATCAAAGCAAATGCATAACAGAGAGTAAACAAGCATATATCAATCAGCATGTACAAACACAGAAAAGAAATTGAACACCATGAGTCTGAACTAAAAATCTTTGTATTAATCCAGAACTTTTGTACATGGGGTTCTTCTACACAACTCTCTACTTATTTTCTATGCTCTCTTCTCATAATAATCTTAAAACTATACAATGAGGGTGTCTATATCCCATTTCTCTCCGGCTCCTAAAATTGTCAAATCTAGGAATTTAATGTTATCTACTTACATTAACTAACATAAATGCCTCTTAGTCCTTCAGATGAGAGTAGGATTCTCAAGGTCTTATTACAATCAAGAAGTATGCCCTTTCTTAAATTCTTCATTTATGTTTGGCGCATCCAACTTCAAAACATTTCAAAAAATTTATCATGTGCCAAAAATACGTTGGCGTTGTCCCATGCTCGCTTGATGTTGGCGATGCTCCTGCATCATACTCCCTTGCTTGAAAATTTTCATGGGCTCCTGTCCATGAGCTCTCGCATGGTCTATCCATGCTTCTGGATTTATGCTTCATTCTGCCAGCTGGCATCTTCAACTGGATGTCCCTTCCACTTGACCAAGTATTCAAAATATTCCTTTCTTCTGGTCTTCTTGCTAACCCTTTTGTCCAGTATGCTTTCCATCTGTGGCTTCTATGCAACTGGCATCTGTTTAGTCCACTGAACCTATGATTGTTCACTTCCTACTTCTGCTTCTTCATCTTTGTAAGGGTACAAATCTGAGACATTGAATATCAGAGAAATTTCGATCCCATCAGGTAATTCAATCTCATAAGCATTTGCCCAAATTTCTTCAAGACCTTACATGGTCTGATCTTCTTCATCTTCAGTTTATTATATGTCCCCTTTGGGGATATTTCCTTTCTTAGATGTGCCAGAATCAAATCACCAACTTTGAACTGAAGTTGTCTTCTGTGTTGATCTGCTCTGCGCTTATACTCTTGGCTTGAGTTCTACAATCGCTCCTTCACCTGGCTGTGAAGTTCCTTCATTGCTTCGACAAAATCTTTTGCACTAGCACTTCTTACCTCATCCCATTATGAATCCCTCAGTTCAGATACTCCTCTTGGCTATGTCCCATAAACAATTTGGAATGGAATTTTCCCTGTTATTCTGTTAGTTGAATCATTATAAGAAAATTTTGCCTATGGAAGAATATTGTCCCACTGACTGTGGTGTTCTGTCACCAAGTTCCTCAGCAAGTCTCCCAAACTTATGTTCACAAATTTTTTCTGTCCATCCGTTTGAGGATGATAAGCTGAATTGAACAATAAGTTTGTTCCCAACTTTTTCCATAAGGTTCTCTAGAATTTTCCCACAAACTTGGTGTCTCGATCTAAAACTATGCTCCTTGGTAAGCCGTGAAGTCGAATGACTTCTTTGAAAAACAGATTCACAATGTGAGTTGTGTCACTAGTTTTCTGACACGGTATGAAGTGTGCCATATTAGAAAATATATCTACCACTACAAAGATCGAGTAAAACCCTCTTTGTGTTCTTGGCAAACCCAATATGAATTCCATTCTTACTGCATCCCACGACCTATCAGGTATGGGTAACGGTTGATAAAAGCCTGCATTCTGCCTCTTTGCTTTTGAATGCTGACAAATTCTACATCTGTCCACAAATCTTTTGACGTCTGCTCTCATTCCTGACCAATAATATGACTCATTTAACTTTGAGAACGTCTTTTCATGACCGAAATGCCTGGCCAATCCTCCACTATGTTTCTCCTTCAACAGATTCTCCCTCATGGAGCATTTTGGAATATAAAGTTGATTACCCTTAAACAACAATCCTTCCTGGATCATGTCTTCTGTCCGTTGGATCCTATACTTGATAATTGGATTCTTAGCTACTTCATACGCCTCTTTAAAATATGGATCATCTCTGTACATATCCCTGAGATCATCAAAACCCAGTGTTTTGACTCTAAACTCTTGCAACATCACACATTTCCTGCTCAAAGCATCAACAACTTTGTTAGCAGTTCCAGAAATATGCTTAATTACAAAAGTAAAGTTTTGCATGTATTCAACCCATTTAACATGTCTTTGATTCAACTTCTTCTGTTGAGTCACAAATTGCAAAGCATGATTGTCACTGTATAAGACAAACTCCTTAGGGATCAAGTAGTGTCTCCACTTCTTCAATGCCTGGATAATAGCATAGAACTCCTTGTCATAAGTGGAGTACTTCACTTTCACTTCATTTAGCTTCTCACTGAAGTATGCTATTGGCCTATCTTCTTGTCTCAAGACTGCCCCTATTGCAAATCCACTTGCATCACATTTTACCTAAAATGTCTTCTTGAAATCAGGCAACACCAAAATTGGTTGTTCTGTGATTTTCCTTTTTAGCAAATTGAAGATTTTCTCTGCTTCTTCTATCCAGTGAAAAGACTTGTGTCTCTTCTTCACTATGTCCATCATTGGTGCACTAATTCCACTAAAATTCCTGATGAAATTCTTGTATAAACTAGCCAATCCATGAAAACTTCTCACCTCAAATATACTCTTCAGTGATGGCCAATTCTTAATTACTTCCACCTTATCTGGATCCATCCTCAATTTATCTGCAGAAATAACAAACCCCAAATAAATGAGCTATATTTTCATGAATGAAGATTTCTGCATATTTATTAGCATCTTCTCTTGATATAGCCTCTTCATCACTGTAGCCAAATGTTTCATATGCTCTGCCTCTATCTTACTGAAAATCAGTATGTCATCGAGATACACAATGACAAATTTTCTGATGAAATCCTTCAGGACTTCATTCATCAACCTCATGAAAGTACTTGGTGTGTTTGTTAAGACAAATGGCATAACAAGCCATTCAGACAACCCTTCGTTAGTCTTGAAGGTTGTCTTCCATTCAACACCTTCTCTCATGCGAATTTGGTGATATCCACTTTTCAAATCAATCTTAAAAAAAAAATTGGCCCCACTCAAGCAATCCATCAAATCATCCATCCTTGGCAATGGAAATTTGTACCTGATGGTTATCTTGTTGATTTCCCTTGAGTCATTACACATCCTCCAGCCTCCATATTTCTTTGGACTGAGCATTGTCGGAACAACACATGGACTCAATATTTCTCTAACCAACCCCTTGTCCATTAAATTTTGGACCTATCTTTTGACTTCTTCATTCTCCTGTGGCATCAATCTGTACGCTACTTTGTTTGGTAAACTGGCTTGAGGTATGAGATTAATATGATGACTCACACTTCTGATCGGTGGCAACAAATGAGGTAGTTCATCCACTACTATGTCATCAAACTCTTCCAACAGTATCTGAACCTCTTCCAGTAAATCATCTACCCTTGTACTAGTTAAAACAATTTTAGGCTTCCTGACCACAATGAATTGTGGTTCCTCCTTCTTCTTAACCTCTATAAGAAGTTCCTTCCCACTAATGAGAAGTACAGTGTTACTTACTTCGGGTTTCACCTCTTTGTCTTTGATTGGAAGCAACATGTGAGTTCTCCCATTCTTCTCTAGGGTGTATGTGTTCTTCCTCCCATCATGAATCACATTTTTGTCATATTTCCATGGTCTACCCAACAATAAATGACAAACATCCATGGGAATAACATCACAGATCATTTCATCTTTATACCCTCCTATCTTAAATTCAGCTAAACATTGTTTAGTGACATTTACTTGATGTCCTTTTTGTAGCCATGAAACTCTGTATGGGCTTGGATGTTCAATCGTCTCCAGCTCCATCTTTTCTACCATCTCTGTAGAAATGAGATTATTTGTGCTACCACTATCCACAATGACCTTTCATACCCTGTCCTTGGTTTTGCAAGTAGCCGAAAAAGACTGTTCCTTTGCACCGAACTCTCCACCTCCTTCTCTAGTGTTAAGAGAACTTTTTGCATCATCAACGATATTCTGCCTTCAACATCCTCTGCCTCAACATTCCACCTCTGTGCTTTGTCAATGTGAGTTTCACCACCTTCTTTCTTTCTGTCTAAACACTCATAAGACTTGTGTCCAACCTTTCTGCATGTGAATCATTTCACCACTCCACCTCTTCCTCTTCCTCTACCTCTGGTACAAGGAAAAATGTTTCCATCAGCATACTGACCTCTCTGTTTAGTACGTTTCCCTCTCTGTGAGCTTCCATCTCTCTCAGTTTGATTTTGAGGTTTCTTCCACTCTTCCTTGGGTTTCTGATTTCTATCTTGGGCAACTGATTTTCCTCTGGCTTGACTTCTTCCTCGACCTCT
Source organism: Picea glauca (assembly GCA_000966675.3). NCBI lineage: Eukaryota > Viridiplantae > Streptophyta > Pinopsida > Pinales > Pinaceae > Picea > Picea glauca. The sequence continues at coordinate 455,197 of JZKD02S2185117.1, forward strand.
TTGACCTTGTTTTCAACTCAGCTTCTCTTCAGCTTTTAGAGCCATATGATAAGAATCTCCCACCATTCATATGGTCATCATGCTCATATCATCTTGAATGTTGCATCTTAGACCATTCATGTACCTGGAAACCTTTTCATCATCACTTTCGCGATGACCTACCCTAATGTTCAGCCTGTAGAATTCTTCAGTGTACTCCTTCATTGTCATCATCTTCTGTCTCAAATTCTACATTCTTAGAAACAGAGTAATCTGGTAATCCCTGGGAATGAATTTTGCCTTCATCTTCGTGATCATCCTATCCCAACTCTTGATTTTATTCTTTCATTTGCAACATCTGTCAGCTTGTAGTTCATCCCACCACAATACTGCATGTCCTTTCAATCTTGTGACAGTATGTTTGACCTTTTCATCCTCCTCGACATCTTCATAGTCAAAATATGTGTCTAGAGATCTAATCCAGTCTAGAAGCTCTTCAACATCCAGATTTCCTTCATATACTGGAATATCCATTTTTACCTTAGCACCCATTCTTGCAACATCCCTAATCAAGTGTCCATTTGCTGCATCTTCTGCTATGACCTCTTCTCTTTCATGTTCGACCTCATTTTCACTTTTGGAATCACTAAGATCCCTAGTGTTAGGACCCTATAATGTACCTTTTTGCTCACACTTTTTGCTGCCATTACATCCTTTTTCCACTCACATTTAAACTCACATAATCACCTTACCCTATCTGTTCAAAGGTATATAACGTCTCTTCTCTTTACTATATGTTTAATTTGTTTTGCATATAATTTTACATTACTCTCGTACTTAACCATTGATTAGAAATATATAAGTGTTGAAACAATTTGAACTGTAGATTAGCATTGTTGTTTAAAGGCCTGTTGCTGAAACAGTCAAAAGCACGCAAACCCTATGGTTGAAACAGTCCATGGTCTATGATGCTAAAACAACAACTCACACAAGAAGAAGCTGTTACACTCTCCGTGGTCTACAATGCTGAAACAACAACTCACACAAAAGAAGTTGTTACACTCTTTGTGGTCTACGATGCTGAAACAACAACTCACACAAGAAGAAGCTATTACACTCTTCGTGGTCTACGATGCTGAAACAACAATGAAGCTGTTACACTGACCACAATAGCCACACCTTGAGCCAGAATTAACCATCGTTGCTGCATGAGACCACGTTGCTAAAACAGTCAGAACGCAAATCTTGTTGCTAAAACAACCCGTGATTTGCGATGCTGAAATAGCATACAACAACAGTAACAAGAAGATAAATAAGGAAGTTGTTACTCCAGTCGCAACAACAACACCTCACTCAACACCTTTTCAACTATTTTAATAGCATTCTGTTACGGGAGACCAGGGATATCTTATTCCAATATAGAAATCGGATATGACTAAGAATAGGATTCAGATGTGCAAATGTAATGTGATGATCAAATTGTATTGAGGGGATTCTCCTCTTTAAATAAGAGGAAATCATCATTAGAGAGGACCTTCTTTTTGGATAAGAAATGATTTACAGAGAATGACGTGTTTTACTTTAGACATTGTAATATGATACAATTGACAGATGAATAAAAGATTGTTCTGAGAATTTCTTTCTAGTTCCTTTCGTTTCAGGGGAATCTTGTGAGAAGGGAGGGCCCACCTTCTTCACAAGATTCACCCATTATCTTTGTAGTGTGTCAGTGTTATTTCTGTTCATGCCTTGATTAAATTCTGTTTTGCTGAAACACTACTTTACTGAACTTTGTTTTGCTAAAACACTACTTTACTGAACTCTGTCTTGCTGAAACTTTGCTTTACTGGTTGTTACATTGTTTTCATATGATTCATTCTTGGGTAACTGTTAATCATTCTAGTTAGCAATATTGTTTGGTGAATTTATGAAAGCATGATAATCAGGGACAGGTGCTAAAGATTCCTGTTTGGGGAATAGGGTCCGGTTTTATGTTAAGAGATAGTTAGTCTTTAGTGCATGTCAATAATATTTGATTAGTAATGAGTTCATGAAAGTGTGCTAATCAGAAACAATTGTTGAAGATTCCTTCTTGGGGAATAGGGTCTTGTTCTCTGTTAAGAGTTAGTTAACCTTCAGTGTGTGTCAATCATTTCGATTAGTAATGAGTTCATGTAAGCGTGATGATCGGAAACAGGTGCTGAAGATTCCTACTTGGGGAATAGGGTCATGTTCTCTATTATAGAATAGTTGGTCTTTCCTTTTGCAGTACCTTGAAATATTTCTTTCCTAGGTTGTTATTTCTTAATGTAATCCAGGATTATTTGAATAATTATTTCTTTAAACTTTGAACTCTACAATAGGTAGGTTGCTTTTCTGTAATTCAAAGTAGAACTTCAGTTTGTTCAAGGAAAGGTGTGATCAATGTATTTTTACTAAAACTCTAGATTGCTTTTGAGATTGAGCATATACAGTGTGTGATTACCATTGAAATAAACAGACTTCCCTGGGTTGACAATTTATGTAGCACTTGATTGTTTAGTTAAATAAGCAATTATAGTGACCAACATTTTGGCGACGTCGTCAGGGAAGGTAATTATAGATTTCAAAAGAACTTATGTTCTTTCAGATATAAAGATTGCATGAGAGGACGTCGAGATCCCAAAGAAACTGACCCTACAGGTGGCAAGGGTAGAGGAAGAGGAGGAAGAAAGACTTATATTGACGAGCTTATATCAAAATCTGAATCTGTTGCTCCTCAATGACCAAACTCTCAGAAACCAAAGTCCCAACCTTCCTTTCAAGCAAACTTTGAAACAGGGAAAGAGGTTTGGAGTCTCAAGATAGTCGAGAAACCAGCAAGAAACATTGAGGACAGAGCAAGTGTAGCAGGGGAGCTGTAACGACCCTGCTTAAATAGGTGTATATGATAATTAATTATAATTAATTTAATAATATAACTCTCCTAAAAGATTAGCTAAACAATAATTATTTCTTAAAATAACATTAACTAATTAATTATTATTTAGTTATTCATGATTGTCAATGATTAATTTAAGTATTAATTAACTCATTAATTAATAAGGTAAATAAATAAAAGGAGGATAATAAATTATATTATTGAATTAAGTTACGTACTCGAAAAGGGATAACATATTAACTACAAGGGATAAGATATTAAATAAAGGGGATAAGGGGCATTAACGGGAAATGATAAGAAGGTAATAAATGGGTTAGGTAGGGAGTAAATGAGGGGGGAGTCGGTGAAAGAGGAATATGGAGGGGAAGGAGGTGGATGGGAGGTCATTCTACGGGGAGATGAGCGATTGATTTTGGGGGTCTGGATTTGCAGAGAGGAGTGGAGTTTTGGGAGTGGGGATTGTATCAGTCAGGCACCGGGGTTGCTGGAGGTTTTGGGCACGGGGGCCAGGATATCCATATGATATCCTGGAGCTAGGAAGTTACC
>JZKD02S2185118.1:12015-26439 GCA_000966675.3 Picea glauca
AAGCACAAGGGCTTGAGGATATAAAAACAACGAGATCAAAATAGAAAGGAAATTCAAGATCACTTGGATAAAGAGGGGGAATAAAGGGCTCCCATGCCCCCATTGGATAAAAATACTGATCAATTGTTGATACCATGTCTCGAGAAGGAAAATATGATTGCATAGGTCCCTTCTCATAAGCAATTGAACATCGAGGATAATATGTTGCATAATTTATCCGTCGCAGGGTAGAGTCTAAATGAACACTAGGAACATATAAATGGGAATCCTGAACTAAGACAGAATTAGGATGGTGATTATTACATTCCAATTGGTTGATAGTGACAATGCTTCCATTGTCAGGGAAATTCATCACCTGGAAGAGCGTAGACACCACAACATTCACAGCATATACATAAACACACCCGAGAAGCATATTTAAATATAATGGGAGTTGCACCATTATAACATCAACAAGGACATTCTTCCCACCTAACGAGATAGGAAACTAAGGAATAATCCCCAAATATTCACTAGGACGTCTATTAAAATCCAAAAACTCATGCGAAGTAGACACAAGCTCGAGAGAACCCAAATATTTCCAAGCCAAGGAGGATAAAATACTTCCAGAGGCTCCTTCATTCACAATACATCGATAAATTTGTTTTGAATTAATTTCAATCCTTATTCTAAAAGGTGCAGAAGAAGGAAGGTGAGGCCCAAAAAGGTCATTCCAATCAGAGGAAACCATCATAGGACTTGAAGGGAGTGTGCTTGAAGTGAGTGGAATGTCCTCTTGTTATGAAAGTACTAAACTGGAAATGATAAAAACATAGTCGATAAACACATAACCCCCCATTAGAAGAGTGGAATCATCCAAATATTCCATCGGTGTGACCACTTTGGTAGACTCGTCACTCTCCAAGAGAAGAGTGGGATCAACTGAAGATTGCATCAGCACAACCACTTCCTTAACCAATGGTTGAATAGGATGTGATACAACATTGTCTGATGGTACATCACCCCCAAAAATAAGAGTGGGATTGGCTAAAGATTGCATTGGAATGACCAATTCATCAACCAAAGGATGAATAGATTGTGGGGAAACCGAAGAAGAATCAGAATCAGAAGATCTTGCATACATGGACCACAATATTCATGCCTATGGAATTCTAGGGCACATATGAGTAAGGTGATCTCCCTTGCAAATATTACAAGGGAACTTAGGCTTACATCCTATCCATTTAGGTTTCTCAGCAAAATCAATGCCCCCAACATGACTAGCAGTGGTTGGTTTCTTTTCCTCAACACGACTCACAGAGGTTGTTGAGAACTCTCCAACATGACTAGAAGAGGTTGGTTGTTGAACACCAGTATGACTTGCAGGGACTAGGTTCGTGAAACCAACATGACTTGTAGTGGTTGGTTGCACATCTCCAACATGATTTGTAGAGGTTGGTGATTGGTCGATAATATGACTCATAGAGGTTATAGACCTATCTCCAGTATGACTAGCAGTGACTGGAATTTTTCCCCAAGCATGACTGATAGAGGTTGGGTATTGGTCTTCAACATGACTTGCTTAGGTTGACGACCTATCTCCAACATGACTTGCATAGTTTGGTGATTTATTCTTCCTATTCTTCCTCTTTCTATTTCATTTATACTTTCGGTTACTAGTAGCTATACTTTCACCAAAGGCAAAAGGAGGAGGAGAAGACTTTGTTGAAGAAGGAACATCAACATGATTCCCATGAAATAAGGTTCTTAACTGAGAAGTGTTAATAGTTTTAGGGACATTTGGAAAGGTACCAAACCAAACTAGTAGTCCCACATTCAGCCCAGGGATGTTCAAAGTGGCCATCAAAGGGACACCAACATTTCCAAAGAAATGAAAAGAACAAGAATCCCCTTGCAAAGGGGTTCCTTGGTTGGTATCGTTGGTAACTTTTTCCATGGATATATTATGCACGATATCATTCAAGTCTATAAAGTCTCACATACAGACTTTGGTAAATCAGTGGTACAAAAATATACGCCTATAAGGAGGCGTCTTCACGTTTCTAAGAAAAAGACCCAAAATTTCTCACGATCGACGGAGTGGCTGGTCTACCACATTACATAAGATACTCAAAGAAATGACTGACTAACTCACTATGGAAAACTAAGGATAATAGATCACACCACTAAAATTCCCTAAAGATAAATCAGGAAAAAGGTAGCAAGAAAAGTTACGCCAACCAACACTAGAGCAACTTACCGCTGCAAGTGTAACTCAAACACGGAAACACCCTCTGGTTAACTCTAAGAAGCATGGTATAAATTTTTTCCTAGGTAACGTGTTATTCCCCTACACTCACCTATGTAATTACCTATAAAAAGGAAACTAATTTTCCATCTCGCAGTCAGTTAGCAGGTGAGTACAAGCGATAGTCGGGCAGAACATATGAGGAGGATAACTATGTTTGAATCCTTTCAAGGGTATCGAAAGAAAATGGTTTAGAATAAAACTGAGGATACCGAATGTATTCAAGGTCCATGATTATCTATAGTCATATGAATTTAGAAAAATCCCAAGAATTACCCTCAATTATGATCCCCACTATGCTTGGTTTGGATTTTAAGCGGCTATCTCCTCTTCCTTTCCTCACGCGACCTCTTGTTTATCCCCTTGTGTTAGAGGGGGGTATTTCCTAACTCTTATGACACTAGACTTCAACACTCCCTATCTCAGACTCTTAATTTTATTTAAGTGTCCTTTAAGATTTTCCTCTCCACACCTAATCCAAGGCCCTAAATCCTAGTCTAATTGGTGTACCCTATAAACAAAAAATTCTGATTGATTTTAACATTAAGAGTTAATTTTAGTGGTTGTTTTTACTCAAAAGGTATGGAAGTGCAATTGATGTTTCATGAGACTTACAAAAATAAAACTTATAAGAACGTTGGAAAATAAAACTTTGCACTAATCCTTCAAATGAAAAAGAGTTTCAAGAAAGAAAACACATGAACAATCCTTCAAACCTAAAGATGTAATCTTTTCTCCTTTCCATGCAAAATGCACAATTCAAATTTCGAGTGAAACAAAAGAGAAAATGAAAGGATTTACTTTATTATTTTTTCTTTTGTAATGCTTTCAAGATGAGAAGAAAACACAACCCTATGCTAATTTCTTTTTCTTTTTCAAATAACAATGAAAAGCAATGCAAAGAAAGAAAGAGACCCAACTAGCATAAAAACTAGTTTTTTTTTTTTTNCACAATATTCATGCCTATGGAATTCTAGGGCACATATGAGTAAGGTGATCTCCCTTGCAAATATTACAAGGGAACTTAGGCTTACATCCTATCCATTTAGGTTTCTCAGCAAAATCAATGCCCCCAACATGACTAGCAGTGGTTGGTTTCTTTTCCTCAACACGACTCACAGAGGTTGTTGAGAACTCTCCAACATGACTAGAAGAGGTTGGTTGTTGAACACCAGTATGACTTGCAGGGACTAGGTTCGTGAAACCAACATGACTTGTAGTGGTTGGTTGCACATCTCCAACATGATTTGTAGAGGTTGGTGATTGGTCGATAATATGACTCATAGAGGTTATAGACCTATCTCCAGTATGACTAGCAGTGACTGGAATTTTTCCCCAAGCATGACTGATAGAGGTTGGGTATTGGTCTTCAACATGACTTGCTTAGGTTGACGACCTATCTCCAACATGACTTGCATAGTTTGGTGATTTATTCTTCCTATTCTTCCTCTTTCTATTTCATTTATACTTTCGGTTACTAGTAGCTATACTTTCACCAAAGGCAAAAGGAGGAGGAGAAGACTTTGTTGAAGAAGGAACATCAACATGATTCCCATGAAATAAGGTTCTTAACTGAGAAGTGTTAATAGTTTTAGGGACATTTGGAAAGGTACCAAACCAAACTAGTAGTCCCACATTCAGCCCAGGGATGTTCAAAGTGGCCATCAAAGGGACACCAACATTTCCAAAGAAATGAAAAGAACAAGAATCCCCTTGCAAAGGGGTTCCTTGGTTGGTATCGTTGGTAACTTTTTCCATGGATATATTATGCACGATATCATTCAAGTCTATAAAGTCTCACATACAGACTTTGGTAAATCAGTGGTACAAAAATATACGCCTATAAGGAGGCGTCTTCACGTTTCTAAGAAAAAGACCCAAAATTTCTCACGATCGACGGAGTGGCTGGTCTACCACATTACATAAGATACTCAAAGAAATGACTGACTAACTCACTATGGAAAACTAAGGATAATAGATCACACCACTAAAATTCCCTAAAGATAAATCAGGAAAAAGGTAGCAAGAAAAGTTACGCCAACCAACACTAGAGCAACTTACCGCTGCAAGTGTAACTCAAACACGGAAACACCCTCTGGTTAACTCTAAGAAGCATGGTATAAATTTTTTCCTAGGTAACGTGTTATTCCCCTACACTCACCTATGTAATTACCTATAAAAAGGAAACTAATTTTCCATCTCGCAGTCAGTTAGCAGGTGAGTACAAGCGATAGTCGGGCAGAACATATGAGGAGGATAACTATGTTTGAATCCTTTCAAGGGTATCGAAAGAAAATGGTTTAGAATAAAACTGAGGATACCGAATGTATTCAAGGTCCATGATTATCTATAGTCATATGAATTTAGAAAAATCCCAAGAATTACCCTCAATTATGATCCCCACTATGCTTGGTTTGGATTTTAAGCGGCTATCTCCTCTTCCTTTCCTCACGCGACCTCTTGTTTATCCCCTTGTGTTAGAGGGGGGTATTTCCTAACTCTTATGACACTAGACTTCAACACTCCCTATCTCAGACTCTTAATTTTATTTAAGTGTCCTTTAAGATTTTCCTCTCCACACCTAATCCAAGGCCCTAAATCCTAGTCTAATTGGTGTACCCTATAAACAAAAAATTATGATTGATTTTAACATTAAGAGTTAATTTTAGTGGTTGTTTTTACTCAAAAGGTATGGAAGTGAAATTGATGTTTCTTGAGACTTACAAAAATGAAACTTATAAGAACGTTGGAAAATAAAACTTTGCACTAATCCTTCAAATGAAAAAGAGTTTCAAGAAAGAAAACACATGAACAATCCTTCAAACCTAAAGATGTAATATTTTCTCCTTTCCATGCAAAATGCACAATTCAACTTTCGAGTGAAACAAAAGAGAAAATGAAAGGATTTGCTTTATTATTTTTTCTTTTGTAATGCTTTCAAGATGATAAGAAAACACAACCCTATGCTAATTTCTTTTTCTTTTTCAAATAACAATGAAAAGCAATGCAAAGAAAGAAAGAGACCCAACTAGCATAAAAACTAGTTTTTTTTTTTTTTGGTTCAAATTTTCTTTCAATCAAAGAAAAACTAACAAAATATGTTAAGAGAAATTGTAGAATACAAGATTCATGGCCAAAAACTCATTTTTCTTAAAATCCAAGCTAAAAATAAGCCAAAAAAGCTATACAAGAGGTTTTTTTTTTTGGTCATTTCATAAACAATCTGAGACTTGAACCTAGCAAAACCACATGCAACAGAGGCCTCTAGAACTCAGCAAGACCCGAGGAACCAAATATTTCTTGAAATAATTTATTTATTTTTTTGAAAAAATTCTTCAAAGTGATGGGTAAGCATGTTGTGCATAGTCAACATGCATATGTACGCAGGTTGTGTATAAAGCATAACACATATGTAAATCGACTGGGTATAGAATGGGGCGTGTACACCACAAAAAATTCTCAATAAGAGAAAGAGTTGGATAGAGAACTTAGATCAGGGAGGCTGGAAATCACCTGGAAGGTGAGCATATACCCAAACACACTTAGAACACTCAACAAAAAATGGGAATTCAAGCCAAAGAAATATCTCCTAAAAAAACCCTAGAGAGACTCCCCAGCAAAGTTGTCAATTCTTCTATGGGGAAAATCCCCCTAATCTAGGTCTGGTGACTAGGCAGAGACTTGACATCCTAAAAGATAGAAAATGTTCTATTCTACCCCAAACCACACACAACCTCATGATAATGAAGGGAAGATAAATAAGATAGAAACATGTACCTTAAGTCCTTACAACTGATGTCGATCCCTTCTGATTGTTGTTCGTTCCAAGACTACAAGCCTCCTCCCAAAGCTGTCCTAAAATAGTTCTTGTAGAACAAACTAGGACATATTCTTAATTATAAATATTATCTAAAGAGTTATTTATTCATGAAAAGATCCATAAACATAAAGAAATAGACATAAGATCTAGGACACAAAATTTTCTCTTTTATTAATAACAAAATTGGAGGCTACAACCTAAACTTTGTTAGCATTGGTCCATGAACCTCGCCTGGGTTGCTCTAATGTGTCTCCAAGTGCACTATTCCCAATACAATGTTGACCACCAACATGCCAATATAAGGGTAGAAGGATGGATGATATAAGGAAGATGGATGAAGGGAATGTTAGACAACTGAGAGGGGGGGGTGAATCGGTTGTTATCGTGCTTAAACAATTATGGTTCTTTTAAACTCTTTGTAGAGACACTGAATGATGATCACAATAATGCAGGGAAATAAACAATGGCACTTTCAGCATCATTCGCATATATGAGAAACATAGAGACAGATATTTCCTGAGGAAACCCATGCAGAGTAAAAACCTCTTTTTCTTTATATGATAAGTAATGGTTACATTCTTTACAGTATCATACATATGAGCACCAGCTCATAATGAGGCTACAACTTCATTTTTGCAAGCTGCAACTTGCTGAGAGCACCAACTCTCTGTTTTCTCTAGCACCCACTAGAGGGAAGCACCACCTCCCTGGTTTCTCTAGAACCAACTAGAAGGAAGCACCAACTCCCTGGTTTTTCTAGCACCAACTCCCTGTGTTCAAGCACCCACTTGAACCTTTGAGGACACAAGTCCTCCCTAGCTCCTTCCAACCACCCTGAAATATAAATATTTTCTATTGAAACTTATTACAGTGACATGATGTTCAACAATGGATTACCAGACTCATCACTGTTATGTTGTATTTCGTTGTTCTATCTACCTCATTGCCTTTTTGCAAAGATCACTTGCATTGTCTGTTCTTCCACTTTTTATTCTCTATGTGCTATGTCCATTCATTGTACAGTTCCTCTTATATGAACTTTAGTTGCTGCACTCTCCTCCTTCTTCAACATCAACCACAACAACAATCACCTTAACCAACAACAATCACAACAACCTCCAACAACAACATCAACCTCTTCTCTTCTCTATACCATATATATGTAGCTTTTGTGCATCTTGTGCATGCAATATTCACCATTCCTCTGCATTCTCATCCCACGCTAATATCCTCCACATCTCAAGTGTTCTGCATGATCATCATCGTGACTCTTCAGTTTCTCTGGTTGTTTTCCCACGCATTCAACATCACTGGGTGTTATGCTAAGATTCTTCAGCCTCTCTGGTAGTTGAGACTCTTCATCTTCTCTATGACAGTCGAGCTCACCTTCTTTGTTTCAGTTGCAGGCCTCAATGCCCATCCAGCTGTCCATAACCTTCACGAACATCTTCATTCCTCTTGAAGATTCCCAGTGGCTCTTCACCTTCTTTGTCAATCATCCAATGTGTCTTCAAGTCCTCTGGATGGAACCATCAGTGGTTTATGGAAGTTATACTATGTCGTGCTATAGTAGCCCTCTGATCTCCTTCAGGTTTATTTACATTGTTGGATGAACTTTGTTAATCTTGCTACACTAGCTCCTTCCCCAATGTGACTATGGTCATAACTAAGCACCTATGAAAAAAGCGTTTTTCATGAATTTGCGCTTCATGGATCTGGAGATGTGGCATCTCGACTTTCCAAGTCATGATCCTCGATACCTCGTAATGGCGTGGGATCAACGGTCCTGATCAGAGCTTGATTCTACGGCTGCGATTGCATCGCAATTTCACATATCGCGAAATCGACATTCTTGTTGCATTGTTTCTTTGACATCTCCAAGTTGCGATCCCTGAAACTCCGATATGGAGTTAGATCAACGGTCCAGATCTGAGCTTGATTCTATGGCTGCGATTTCATCGCAATTTCGCATATCGTGAAATTGACATTCCTATGGTGAATGTTCTTGTCACTTCCAAATATCGATCCATGAAACCCCGAGAAGAACTCAGATCAACGGTCTAGATCACTTCTTGATCTGACGATTGCAAATACGTCGCGATATTGCATATCGTAATTCCAGCATTTCTGTTGCACTGTTTACTTGCCTCTCCATGTTGCGATCCCCGAAAATCCAAAGTGGTGTACATCTGATGATGTCACATGTGGATTGACACATGTTGAATACTACCACGTGTCACTCTGATTCGTGACTTACATGTGCCTGAAGTGTTGAATCAGCCTGACATTTGTCATTACCTGGTTGTGCCACGTGTTCCTAGATGACGTGGTTTGCTGACGTGAGTCGGGTCGACGGTCTAGATCATATCTTGATCTGACAGTTCAAATTCAGTTGGGATTTCACACATCATGATTTCAGGGTTCCTAATGTCAATAATTTTTTACATGTCCGACTCTCGATCCCCGAAACTCCGACAAGGACTGGAATCAATGGTCCATATTTGTCCTCGGTCCAACGGTCGAGATTATATCAGGGTATCGCATATCGTGATTTCATGAGTCCTGTGGTTATTATTCTTTGACCTCTTCAACTCGTGATCCTCGAAACCCCGACATGGAGTTGGATCAACGGTCCACATAACCCCTTGAGATGGACGATCCTCCTGCTTTTAGGATTTTGTGAGCCCCTTTTCTCCTTGCACTTTAAACACCGTGCAGGTTTTCCTCGATCCAACGGTGGTCGTATCATGTGCTCAGATATAACGCCTGAGATCTTTCCTCCTCTTCAGCGTGCACACTTCTTGTCTTTATTCATATTTGACGACCCTCATGCTGTCGAGAATTTTGGATGGGATCCAATGGTCAACGACACTTCTCCTCCAAGATTACACATCCTTCTTACTTGGAAGAATTTTGACTCTGCGCTAATTCCTCCTGAGCCTACGTTGTTCCTATTTGTCTATCGATGCACTCTCTGATCCTTCCATCTTCACTATTGTACTTGCCATCAATGACAAGCATACACTACCTGTTAAGCATTTGCCAACAATCTCCCCCTTTGGAATTGATGGCAACTAAGGCACCCAAATTCTTTTCTCCCCCTTTGACATCAATGTCAAAGAAGGGACATGCTCCCCCTGAGCTGTTGTAGTAATTTTAGGAGGCATTAGATATTCAAACAATACACAACTCCCCATAACAAGATGGAATTTTTAGGTGTGAAACGAAATGACACCCAGCTTCTGTCTGAAATATTCAAACGGTGTCTTGGCTAGGGGCTTAGTAAAGATGTCTGCAAGTTGTTCTATAGTGGGAATGTAATGGACCTGAACAATCTGATTGGTGACCAGCTCTCTCAGCAAATGATATTTTATGGGAATATGTTTTGTCTTGGAGTGGAGGACAGGATTTTTAGACACACTGATGGAACTTGTGTTATCACAATGAATTGGGATTGGTGCAATATATTTTACCTCTAAGTCTGCAAGTGTCTGAATCATCCATAATACCTGTGTGCAACAGGTAGCAATAGAAATGTACTCTGCCTCTGTGGTTGATAAAGAAATGGAACCTTGCTTTTTACTCAGCCAGGCTACTAATGAGTTACCCAAGAAGAATGCTCCTCCACTGGTGCTTTTTCTCTCATCGACACAATTTGCCCAATCTAAATCTGAATAAGAAGTCAAATGAAGACTTTGATTTTTGGGATACCACAGACCATAAGTCATTGTTTCTTTTAAGTACCTAAATATCCTTTTGATAGCTTGAAAATGACTCTGTTTAGGTGCAGCCTGATATCTTCCTACCATTCCTACAACATGCATTATGTATGGGCAAGATGTTGTGATGTACAGCAGGCTTCCTATCATTGATCGATATGAGCTTTGATCAACATCAGGTGAATCATCATACTTGCTTAATTTACATCCAGTTACCATAGGTGTACCCACATGTTTAGAATCTTCCATTTGAAACATTTTCATCATTTCTCTTAAATATTTTCCTTGAGAGATGAAGATCCCATCGGGCCTCTAAGTAATTTGTAGACCAAGGAAAAATGATAGTTCTCCTATCATATACATTTCAAATTCAGACTCCATGGCAGAAGCAAACCATTGTACCAGTGAATCCTTATTACATCCAAAGATGATGTCATCTACATAGATCAGTACGATGAGAAAATCATTATCCTTTGTCTTAATATACAGAGTGTTGTCAGTTGTTCCTCTCTTGAACCCTTTGTCTTTGAGATACATATCCAGTCTGTGATACCAGGATCGATGGGCTTGTTTTAAACCATATAAATCTTTCTTTAACTTGCATACTAATTCTGGGTTATCAGACAATTTGAAACCCTCTGGTTGTTCCATATAGACTTCTTCACTTAAATATCCATTGAGAAAGGCTGACTTGACATCCATTTGGTAGACTTTAAACCTTTTATGACNGCACCAACTCCCTGTGTTCAAGCACCCACTTGAACCTTTGAGGACACAAGTCCTCCCTAGCTCCTCCCAACCACCCTGAAATATAAATATTTGCTATTGAAACTTATTACAGTGACATGATGTTCAACAATGGATTACCAAACTCATCACTGTTATGTTGTATTTCGTTGTTCTGTCTGCCTCATTTCCTTTTTGCAAAGATCACTTGCATTTTCTGTTCTTCCACTTTTTATTCTCTATGTGCTATGTCCATTCACTGTACAGTTCCTCTTCTATGAACTTTAGCTACTGCACTCTCCTCCTTCTTCACACATGAATCACCTTCACCAACAACAATCACAACAACCTCCAACAACAAAATCAACCTCTTCTCTTCTCTATACCATATATATGTAGCTTTTGTGCATCTTGTGCATGAAATATTCGCCATTCCTCTGCATTCTCATCCCACGCTAATATCCTCCACATCTCAAGTGTTCTGCATGATCATCATCGTGACTCTTCAGCTTCTCTGGCTGTTTTCCCACGCATTCAACATCACTGGGTGTTATGCTAAGATTCCTCAGCCTCTCTGGCAGTTGAGACTCTTCATCTTCTCTGTGACAGTCAAGCTCACCTTCTTTGTTTTAGTTACAGGACTCAATGCCCATCCAGCTATCCATAACCTTCACGAACATCTTCATTCCTCTTGAAGATTCCCACTGGCTCTTCACCTTCTTTGTCAATCATCCAATGTGTCTTCAAGTCCTCTGGCTGGAACCATCAGTGGTTTCTGGAAGTTATACTATGTCGTGCTACAATAGCCCTCTGATCTCCTTCAGGTTTATTTACACTGTTGGATGAACTTTGTTAATCTTGCTACACTAGCTCCTTCCCCAATGTGACTATGGTCATAACTAAGCGCCTATGAAAAAAGAGTTTTTCATGAATTCACGCTTCATGGATCTGGAGATGTGGCATCTCGACTTTCCAAGTCACGATCCTCGATACCTCGTAATGGCGTGGGATCAACGGTCCTAATCAGAGCTTGATTCTACGACTGCGATTGCATCGCAATTTCACATATCCCGAAATCGACATTCTTGTTGCATTGTTTCTTTGACATCTCCAAGTTGCGATCCCTGAAACTTCAATATGGAGTTAGATCAACGGTCCAGATCTGAGCTTGATTCTACGGCTGCGATTGCATCGCAATTTCGCATATCGTGAAATCGACATTCCTGTGGTGAATGTTCTTGTCACTTCCAAATATCGATCCATGAAACCCTGAGAAGAACTCAGATCAATGGTCTAGATCACTTCTTGATCTGACGATTGCAAATACGTCGCAATATTGCATATCACAATTTCAGCATTTCTGTTGCACTGTTTACTTGCCTCTCCATGTTGCAATCCCCGAAAATACGAAGTGGTGTACATCTGATGATGTCACACGTGGATTGACACATGTTGAATACTACCACGTGTCACTCTGATTCGTGACTTACATGCGCCTGAAGTGTTGAATCAGCCTGACATTTGTCATTACCTGGTTGTGCCACATGTTCCTAGATGACATGGTTTGCTGACGTGAGTCGGGTCGACGGTCTAGATCATATCTTGATCTGGCAGTTCAAATTCAGTTGGGATTTCACACATCATGATTTTAGGGTTCCTAATGTCAATAATTTTTTACATGTCCAACTCTCGATCCCCGAAAATCCGACAAGGACTGGAATGAATGGTCCATATTTGTCCTCGGTCCAACGGTCGAGATTATATCAGGGTATCGCATATCGCGATTTCATGAGTCCTGTGGTTATTATTCTTTGACCTCTTCAACTCGCGATCCTCGAAACCCTGACATGGAGTTGGATCAACGGTCCACATAACCCCTTGAGATGGACGATCCTCCTGCTTTTAGGATTTTGTGAGCCCCTTTTCTCCTTGCACTTTAAACACCATGCAAGTTTTCCTCGATCCAACGGTGGTCGGATCCTGTGCTCAGATCTAACGCCTGAAATATTTCCTCCTCTTCAGCGTGCACACTTCTTGTCTTTATTCAGATTTGACGGCCCTCATGCTGTCGAGAATTTTGGATGGGATCCAATGGTCAACGACACTTCTCCTCCAAGCTTACACATCCTTCTTACTTGGAAGAATTTTGACTCTGCGCTAATTCCTCCTGAGCCTACGTTGTTCCTATTTGTCTATTGATGCACTCTCTGATCTTGCCATCTTCACTATTGTACTTTCCATCAATGACAAGCATACACTACCTGTTAAGCATTTGCCAACAATCTCCCCCTTTGGCATTGATGGCAACTAAGGCACCCAAATTCTTTTCTCCCCCTTTGACATCAATGTCAAAGAAGGGACATGCTCCCCCTGAGCTGTTGTAGTAATTTTAGGAGGCATTATATATTCAAACAATACACAACTCCCCCTAACAAGATGGAATTTTTAGGTGTGAAACGAAATGACACCCAGCTTCTGTCTGAAATATTCAAATGGTGTCTTGGCTAGGGGCTTAGTAAAGATGTCTGCAAGTTGTTGTGTAGTGGGAATGTAATGGACCTGAACAATCTGATTGGTGACCAGCTCTCTTAGCAAATTATATTTTATGGGAATATGTTTTCTCTTGGAGTGGAGGACAGGATTTTTAGACACACTGATGGAACTTGTGTTATCACAATGAATTGGGATTGGTGCAATATATTTTACCTCTAAGTCTGCAAGTGTCTGAATCATCCANTGAACCCTTTGTCTTTGAGATACGTATCCAGTCTATGATACTAGGCTCGAGGGGCTTGTTTTAAACCATATAAATCTTTCTTCAACTTGCATACTAAGTCAGGGTTATCAGACAAGTTGAAACCCTCTGGTTGTTCTATATAGAATTCTTCACTTAAATCTCCATTGATAAAGGCTGACTTGACATCCATTTGGTAGACTTTAAACCTTTTATGACAAGCATAGGCAAGAAACATTCTGATACCTTCTAATCTTGCTACGGGCGCAAATGTTTCATCAAAATCCAGTCCTTCTATCTGAGCATAGCCTTTACAGACTAACCTCGCTTTGTTCCTGATAAATTGTCCTTGCTCATTCAGCTTATTCTTAAAGATCCATTTGGAGCCAATGACATTTTTACCTTCGGGTCTTTGAACCATCTCCCATGTATTGTTTTTCTCAATCTGATCAAGTTCTTCATTCATTTCTTTAACTCAGTGATCATCTGTGCTGGCTTCATTAAAATTCTTGGGTTCCAGCATGGATATGAGAGCTATATGAGATTGTTCAGTGGTTTTGATTAGCTTTCTCCTGGTTTGTACCCCTTTGTCTTTTTCTCCAACTATCTGACTTGCAGGATGATTCTTTTGAATGATTCTGGAGGAGGAATTTGTAGTTGACTGGTGATTTGAGATTTTCTGAGTGTCTGAGTCTTCATCTGATTCAGATTCTTCGTTTTCTGATTCTTGGACTTGTTCATATTCATCTTTAGCTCTGTCTTCTGTAGAAGTCTCATTACCGTACACCTCTCTTGCTAGGATTCCTTCATCAATTTTTACATCGATATAGTCAACCATTTTATGCAGCCTCTTATTATAGCATCTGTATCCTTTACTGTTTGTAGCATACCCTAAGAAAATACCTTCATCCACCTTGTCATCATATTTGACAAGGTTTTCATCATTATTCTTTATGTAGCATTTACTCCCAAAGACTTTGAAGTGTTTGATTGAGGCAAGTATTCCAAACCATAATTCATAAAGTGTTTTGTCACTTTGTGGTCTGAGGTGAGCTTTGTTAAGCACATGGATTGTTGTGTGTATTGCTTCTACCCAGTAGGTTTGACCAATGTTCTTCTCATTCATCATTGACCTAGC
>JZKD02S2185118.1:26449-41254 GCA_000966675.3 Picea glauca
TAGGAAATAACATGGATGTTATAAAGGAGGTGAAATCACAACTATCCTCCAAATTTGACATGAAGGATCTCGGTGTTGCTAACTTCATTCTGGGAATGGAAATTAAAAGAGATCGTCCAAACAAGAAACTCTGGTTGAATCAGAGAAAATATGTTGAGATGATATTGCAGAGGTTTAATATGCATGGAAGTAAACCGGTCAAGGTTACTATTCCTATAGGTGTAAAGTTATCTGCATATCAGTGTCCTAAGACACAGAAAGAAGAAAAGGACATGTCCCATGTTCTGTATGCCAGTGCAGTTGGTAGTTTGATGTATGCAATGGTCTGTACTAGACCGGACATTTCAAATGCAGTGGGATTTTTGAGCAGGTATATGTCAAAACTAGGGAAGGAGCATTGGACAAAAATAAAGAAGTTCTTCAGGTATTTGCGTGGCACTACCAATTATGGATTTTGCTACCAAGGAAGACCAAGATTGGAAAAAGTGGTGGACATACATGGCTTTGTGGATGTAGACTGGGCTAGAGATATGGATCGCAAGAGAACTAAAAGTGGGTATGTGTTTAACCTATTTGGAGGAGAAATCAGTTGGATGAGCAAAAGATAGGTTTTAGTGGCACTCTCAACTACAGAAATTGAATACATGGTAGCCACTCATGCAATCAAGGAAGCAATATAGTTACAAATATCGTGTTCAGGTATTGGGTTGGTACAACAAGCAGTGAGATTAGATTGTGACAGTCAGAGTGCGATATTCTTGGAAAAGAACCTATATTATCATTCAAAGAAAAAACATATTGATGTTCAGTATCACTTTGTGAGAGACATGTTTGAGGAAAATAAGGTGTTACTGGAAAAGGTTGACACTTTGAAGAATGTTGCAGATTCATTGACGAAGTATGTGAGCACAGAAAAGTTCTCTTGGTGTAGAGTAACAATGGGCATTGTTGCCCTGGATTTTTGGCTATATATAATCTTGTGGACCCCTAGTTGTAAAGAAAACAACAAGTGGGATAATGTTGGGTATTTGTTATAATCTTTGCATGTGTGTGTGTGGGAGCATCAGATTCGACAACTGCGTCTGACGATCCCTCGTAGTAGTGCTCTATTTGTGTCATGTGTGCCAGGTGCTTTCCTAGGGGGGTCCCAAGTGGGGGAAGGTATGCCCCCCCTAGTTACATGCAACATTCGACACCGGGTGTTATCCTGGGGCCAATAGGGTTCAGGGAAGTGCCCCAATTTTTTTTTTTTGGGCAGTTTTTTCTATTTTTAGCGGTTTACTAAATTAATATTGGATTAAGGGATGAGGGTTTTGGTATCTACTGAATGCCTAAAAACAATGTATATATTGTATGGTGAATGGTGAAATTTGAAAATGAATATAATAAAGGTTTTCCTAGTTAAGGGTTTTTGGTATAAATCTTTGTGTACTATGTGAATGAGCCATTGATTAAATTATGTTTTTCTTAAGAATCTATATTCATTGCTTTACTTCACAGGTTTAAAACTTATAGTGTTTAGATCAAAATAATTGTTACCCATGGGCCTTGTGATAGTATAAGGCCCGTAACAAAGTCTGTGAAGCTTCTGATGGGGCCCGATGATATGCTCCTTCTGCAAATGTAACCAGAATTTGTCGCCAAACTGAAATCGGTGTGGTACCCTGTGTTGATCATGGTGATTCTTGTACTTATCATTAGATGTCTAAAAAATATCCTATACCTATTGGCATATGTGTTGAATCCGCTCAATGAATATGATGGCTTTGTCGATCACAGACTGATCAGGGGAAGAGTATTTATGTGTGGTGGCAAGAAGAAGTACAACATCAATGGGTCCCAAGGCTTGGAATCCCAGACCCACCTAAAATGGGCTATGGCCAATGGAACTATGGAGAGACATGTTTTAACTATGTTTGAAATATGGGAGACTCTCGTCCCATGTCCGAGGATGATTATAATTTTACATGTGTAGGATGTGCACAATCATACAATTCACGACCTCAGTTTGGCCATCATTTTGGGGATGGAAAGAAGTGGATTTTGTGAGCTTGGTGTACAATAGAGACCAGAGACTCGACCAAAAGGTGTTGAGGAACCTGTTGTCTCGGTTGGAGATGATGGTATGTGGTATCCAAAAATGGACCCAAACTTGTTCAAAGAAGAGCTTGGTAGTATCTACTGTTGTGACATTCTTCTTACAGGTGGTGAGGTTGACCATCTTTGAAAATTGTTAAAAAAAAATAAGCATGCAGTCATTTCCGTTCTTGGTGGGTGACAAACCAAACATGTAATCCATGGATATGGATTCCCATGGATTCTCTAGAATGGGAAACGGGGTGTATAATCCTTTTCTTCTTGATGGTTGGCTTGGAAATGGTGTAGGGAGTGCAAGACCTGATGTACTTGCTGACGTCTTGTTGAAATTTTGGCGAATAAAAATGTTTCTGAAGAATGACCATGGTTTTCTCTACGCCAAAATGTCTTGCCACCTGACTGTAGTGTGATTCTGAAATCATATTTGCACGATCGATTGTAGGAACACATAGATGGACCATGTGGCAAAAGAGTCTATATTTAATATGAAAATCAGTGATAGTGGCACCTATACCCAAGAGATGATATGTGGTGGTGAATTCTGGATCTTGCTGGTAAAGTTGGGGCCACTTCGATGTTTCATGTCCATAGGAATGGAGCACAGTGGTGAGTGAAGCCACATGAGGTCGACTGAGGTAGTCAATAACATGATTGGAGATACATGTATTGTACTTGATGTTGATATGGAATTGTTGTAGGTAGGTGGACCACTTCTTATGGTGGTCATTCTGCAATTTCCCCCGTGTCTATATGAACTGCAGAGGCTTGTGACCAGTGTGTATGATCATTTATTTCCCCAGAATGTAATGTTTCCATTGAAAACATGCTTGGACAAAGGAATAAATTTCCTTGTCATAGGTGGGGTATTTCTAGAAAGTATCGGAGAGTGTCTCACTATGGTATTCCATAGGATGCCCATGTTGAGTGAGGATTGTTCCCACAACATAGTCATATGCATCAGTCTCAATATCAAATGGTTGTTGCATATCAGGTAAGGAGAGTACTGGAGATGAGTACAAGTGATGTTTTAGATCATCGAATGTTCATTGTTTCTCCTTCCCCTACATGAAATTGGCCCTACCACCACCCTTGGTCACTTGGTTGAGGGCCCATGAAATATGGGAGAATCCCAACATGAATTGTTGGTAGAAATTGGCTAGTCCCAAGAATATTTGAATCTCAATTAGTGTGGTTGGGGATGGCCAGTCACGGATGACTTGAATCTTAGTTGGATCAACATGTACCCCATGCTCATCAGTAATGTATCCTAGGTGTTGGACCTTGTTCATGCTGAAAGATAATTTTTCCAAGTTGGCATAAAGCTTGTGCTATCACAGAGTGCTCAAAACCTGTTGAATATGTTGCATGTGCTCCTTCCATGTTCTACTGAAGATGAGGATTTCATCCAAATATACTACCAGAAAGGAGTTGGTGAAGGGTCTCGATAGATCATCCATCAACCACATGAAAGTGGCTAGTGCATTTATTAAGACAAAGGGCATGACTAACCATTCGTAGAGACCTTCTTTAGACTTGAAGGTTGTCTTCCATAAATCAGTTAGTTTGATGGGAACCTAGTGATATCCATAAATCATGTCCATCTTATTGAAGACATTTTCCCCCTTTAGTTGGTTAAGAAGGTCATCAATCCTAGGGATGGGGTAGCATTTTCTGACTGTGATTTTTTTTAATGATCTATAATAAATGCAGAGTTTCCAAGACCCATCCTTATTATAAACCAGTACAATCGATCTTCTGCAAGGGGAGGAGATGGGTCTGATGTGCCCCTTTTGAAGAAACTCTTGGATATGATGCCTGATTTTGTCATTCTCCATCAACGAGCACCGATAAATTGGTCCATTAGGTAGATATGTGTTGGGGGTCAGATCAATTGGATGCTTGACTTTGCATTATGTCGGTACCCCTATAGGTGAGGTGAAGATGTCTCTTTATTCTTCCATGATCCCTTACACTTATTTCTGCGATGAAAAGAGGCATTGTGTAGAGGCCACAAATGTTGTAGAAACCTTCCACTTACTGTGAGCACGGATCACAAAGAAGAATAACTTCCCAGTCTATGAAATGACCTTACTACATTTCTTAGTAGATATTAAAGAAATAACAGTAAGCGGTGCCACCTCTAGGATCCTGTACAATTTTCTACCCAAAGTAATAATAACACTACAGGGTCTAGACTCATACACAACTTGACGCTTCCACAAATATGGTTTTCCTAAAATAACATCACAAAATTCAAGGGGAGAAATATTACACAGTACCTCATCTTTGAAAGGATTGATACCATAGGGAATTCAACATTGTTGGCTGACACAAAGATCTCTTCCTTGACGAAGCTATCCAATGGTGTAGGGATGCAGGTGTAGTGTCATTGGAAGTTCCAACTGCTTGAAGACCTCTTCTGAACTAAGATTCTTCTAACTACCATTGTCGACAATGAAATTAATTAGAGTCCCCTTGACTCACATCTGCAAGTGAAAGAGGCATTCCCCTTCCTCAGGTTCTTCTGTTTCGCTTTCCTGGAATTTGGTGGTAGCAACTGTGGCACTAGGTTTAGCAATGATAATATGCTTCCCTCCTTCAGGATTTGACTAGCAATCATAATCTACCTCTGACTCAGAAGCCTTCATCTTGGCCACAAGGGACTACTTGGAGAAACATTTGTCGGTGTTGTGCCAAGGACTTTTATGGTACTCACACCATTTTCCCATGTCCTTCTTCATCTTATCATTGCCCTTCGTGTGTTTTGGTTTGGATGGATTTTCCTGAGGGTGGCCATCTCTACTTGGTCCCTTGTTGTATGGGTTGGGGTTGCCTTTTCCCTTCTTCGATTGTGAGGGGTTTGCAAATCCAAACTCTCGTCATTTCTTCTTAAATTTTTGCTCGATATTGATAGTGTATCTATAAGCCTTGCCTAATGAGGTGATGTCTGGAAACTCCATTCTTGTTTCAATAAGTCTATGCAAAAAACTGGGTTATTTGATCCTCAGATGATGCTCATAATATTTGATACCCAATTTGGTGCATAGGGTATGGAAAATATTGGTGAATTTTGGTACTGTCTGGTCCCTTTCTTGACGTAGGGTGGTCCATATGGTGTACTAGTCCATGTGTCTTTCAAAAGGGTAGTACTATTCTTTAATGGCATCCCAGAAGGAATCCCATGTAGGGTCCACCACAAAAATTGCAGATTCCTCAACGACCCTTTGCTCAGAGTAATAAACCCACTAGTATTTAACATTGTGAAGGGCCTTGAGTAGTGAAAAAGTGATCTTTTCAGTATTGGAAATATTGTGGACTGAAAAATATCCTTTGAGAAGATTCAAACATTTATCTACAACATCCGCATCTATCAATCCTTCAAATAATGGAATATCAAAATTTACATGTATCTTGAAGGGGGTTTCATGGACGCTTCATGAAGATGATTCTCTTGTGGGAAACTATCGTAGGATCCACATGTAGTTGTCCATAATTTCATTCCTCTAGCAACATTTTAATAGGATGTCCTGATCCATCATCTTTATTTTTGTTTCCCATGGGTTTTTTTTGGGCTCGGTGCGACCAATATGGTAATGGCTCGATTTGTTCGAGCCCCAACTTTTTGTACCTAGACATTGTCGAGGACATGCACGAAGAAAATAAATTAAGAGAAGACCGCTTTGATACCACTGATCCAGATTTAGGAGTGGAATGAAATGATTAACAGACTGAATATCATAAACAAAAATATAGGAAGAATAACACAAATATCCAATGAACAATATCTTCTATTAAATAATGAAATAGGTTGAAACTATAAAACTGCATAACTAAAACTTGCTCAAATGGTGGTAGTTATCTCTGAGAAGAGATGTGGCTTCTACACACATCCGTCTAAGAAAAAATGGATTACAATGAGGCTCCAGAGGCCCTTTTAATATTAATCATGAATTCCAAAACCCTAGACATCCAAAAACCTAACCCTAGAAGGTGAAATGCCAAAACTCATGTGGACCCTATGTGTAAGTTGGTGTAATTTGGTACCTCAACTTCCTAGGGTCATAACATTTTCATATGAACTATGTTTTAGGTGCATGATATCCCATTGGAAAGGTATTTTAGATAACTACACATTCCACCATTAGACTCTAACTCCAACTACAGTTTGATTGTGGAGGGTAAATAAGACAACGTTTAGGGCCCCAAAACAACCCTGGAATTACAACAAGATGTACTGACATGAAAAAATACAAAATAAGCCATTTGTATTAGGCAAGAGGCCACCCGTATCCACCTGGAGAATGTGTGAGGCTTCAGACATCCCCAAAAGTGTATAACTCATAATTATAAAGCAGTACAGAAAGATGTGTTGAATAAAAAATGGACACAAGGAGCTAGTTGGAATAGGTGGGTGGCCAACAATATCCATCTGGATCACTCGTTCAAGAAGTTAAGTTAGAACACACGATGGAAGCTTCCAATTATACCCAATATCATTTTGGATAGCGTTTTTTACCACAATGTTGGCCTGGTGCCCACTATAAATTAATTATCTAAATATAAGTATGAGAAATTAAGGTTCTCAAGTCAATTAAAATATAAAACTAAACTAAGAGGTGTTGGCTACAACTATTCTAAAGAGAAGTCTTAAGCTAAACTAAACCTATCTTAATCAGGAGTGAACTAGTAAAGATTAAATACAAATTGAAATAATACCATGAGTTAGAACGAGATCATACATTCAGATGATAAATGAAAATGAAAATGTTGATAAATTCATACATAATTAATTTCACTCTGGTTACACAACATTATTACTGTATTCAATAAAAGAAACTAGTCTCCAAAGTGATCTTTTTTGTAAGGTTAGTCTCCAGGGCCCGAAAAAGAATAAAATCATACCAAGGAGATCTCTTCTAGTAACTAGGGCCAGAGTATTCATTTTTCGTACTTAGTCCAATCGGTCCAAGAAATGGTTAAAATTATACTAAAAGGATGTCTCTTCAAAACCATTTTAACGAATGTGGCAGAGACAAGATCACTTGTCTATATTTTCAATTTTAAGAAGTCTGAAAAGAGATTAACTATAGAATCTCTCATTCTTTTTCATAATTTAGTCACCTAAGCCCGAAAAAGTATAAAACATAACTTAGGAAAACTCTCCTAGTGAGACATGTCTCATGAGGCATACCTCTTTTCTTGGTAATCTATTGGCCAAAAAAAGGGTTAAACTTCTTCCAAATAGATATTCGTTCTGGACCAATTAACGAGTGTGAAAGGAACAAGGTCAGTAGATGATCTTTTCTCGTTTAGGGAGTCTTAAAATGGATTAAATAAGACTCCAAGGGGTTTCCTTTTTCACAAATAATCTCCAAGGCCTGAAAAATAGATAAACCAAAACCAGGGAGAATGGCTCTTTTTCATAACTTTAGTTCCTCATGCCTGAAAATGGGGTAAACCTACACCTACGAATACTCCCCTAGCGAACCATATCTCCTAGGGAATACCTTTTTCATAAAATTTTCCATCCAGACTTAAAAAGGGGTAAACTATCACTGAACTAGTGTGCCTTCAAATTTCACTTTGACGAGTGTGAAGGGAAACAATATTGCTTGGCAATCTTTTCAATTTTAGAGAGATTGAAAAGAGATTAAAGAAGACTCCAGTGGGGATCCTTTTCTTATGTAATCTAAACGAGGATGAAAAGGATAAATAATTTCTCATTATATGTCACTTTCATAGTTTAAGTGAGCTTGAAAGACTACAAATCATGCTCTAGGGGAGTCCCATGGGTATAGGCTAGAAAAAAGGATGAGGAAGAAGGATGAGGCTTCAACACAAAGTCATGGCAGGACTAAAAGGACTCTCGTTCCTATGAAAAACTTAAGCATGGGAACCAAATGAAAAACAAGGTTCTAACTAGGATGCCCATGGAAGTAAGGATCCACTGCATAAAGTACGACACACTTATCAACTAGGAGGGTTATTGTCGCAATTTAGTGGGGTCAATCCTAAGGCCAAATGAACCAATAAATGGATAATGAAAAAATGAAAGTAGAGAAAAATCTAACCTATATTCTTTTTTCAAGGTCAATGCCTATCAGAATGGATCAATACGATGAACAAATGTCAAAGAAAAATGTTTCCAAGATCTTGCATATAATGCCAATAACACTCATCCAGAAGTTAATAAANGACTGATCAGGGGAAGAGTATTTATGTGTGGTGGCAAGAAGAAGTACAACATCAATGGGTCCCAAGGCTTGGAATCCCAGACCCACCTAAAATGGGCTATGGCCAATGGAACTATGGAGAGACATGTTTTAACTATGTTTGAAATATGGGAGACTCTCGTCCCATGTCCGAGGATGATTATAATTTTACATGTGTAGGATGTGCACAATCATACAATTCACGACCTCAGTTTGGCCATCATTTTGGGGATGGAAAGAAGTGGATTTTGTGAGCTTGGTGTACAATAGAGACCAGAGACTCGACCAAAAGGTGTTGAGGAACCTGTTGTCTCGGTTGGAGATGATGGTATGTGGTATCCAAAAATGGACCCAAACTTGTTCAAAGAAGAGCTTGGTAGTATCTACTGTTGTGACATTCTTCTTACAGGTGGTGAGGTTGACCATCTTTGAAAATTGTTAAAAAAAAATAAGCATGCAGTCATTTCCGTTCTTGGTGGGTGACAAACCAAACATGTAATCCATGGATATGGATTCCCATGGATTCTCTAGAATGGGAAACGGGGTGTATAATCCTTTTCTTCTTGATGGTTGGCTTGGAAATGGTGTAGGGAGTGCAAGACCTGATGTACTTGCTGACGTCTTGTTGAAATTTTGGCGAATAAAAATGTTTCTGAAGAATGACCATGGTTTTCTCTACGCCAAAATGTCTTGCCACCTGACTGTAGTGTGATTCTGAAATCATATTTGCACGATCGATTGTAGGAACACATAGATGGACCATGTGGCAAAAGAGTCTATATTTAATATGAAAATCAGTGATAGTGGCACCTATACCCAAGAGATGATATGTGGTGGTGAATTCTGGATCTTGCTGGTAAAGTTGGGGCCACTTCGATGTTTCATGTCCATAGGAATGGAGCACAGTGGTGAGTGAAGCCACATGAGGTCGACTGAGGTAGTCAATAACATGATTGGAGATACATGTATTGTACTTGATGTTGATATGGAATTGTTGTAGGTAGGTGGACCACTTCTTATGGTGGTCATTCTGCAATTTCCCCCGTGTCTATATGAACTGCAGAGGCTTGTGACCAGTGTGTATGATCATTTATTTCCCCAGAATGTAATGTTTCCATTGAAAACATGCTTGGACAAAGGAATAAATTTCCTTGTCATAGGTGGGGTATTTCTAGAAAGTATCGGAGAGTGTCTCACTATGGTATTCCATAGGATGCCCATGTTGAGTGAGGATTGTTCCCACAACATAGTCATATGCATCAGTCTCAATATCAAATGGTTGTTGCATATCAGGTAAGGAGAGTACTGGAGATGAGTACAAGTGATGTTTTAGATCATCGAATGTTCATTGTTTCTCCTTCCCCTACATGAAATTGGCCCTACCACCACCCTTGGTCACTTGGTTGAGGGCCCATGAAATATGGGAGAATCCCAACATGAATTGTTGGTAGAAATTGGCTAGTCCCAAGAATATTTGAATCTCAATTAGTGTGGTTGGGGATGGCCAGTCACGGATGACTTGAATCTTAGTTGGATCAACATGTACCCCATGCTCATCAGTAATGTATCCTAGGTGTTGGACCTTGTTCATGCTGAAAGATAATTTTTCCAAGTTGGCATAAAGCTTGTGCTATCACAGAGTGCTCAAAACCTGTTGAATATGTTGCATGTGCTCCTTCCATGTTCTACTGAAGATGAGGATTTCATCCAAATATACTACCAGAAAGGAGTTGGTGAAGGGTCTCGATAGATCATCCATCAACCACATGAAAGTGGCTAGTGCATTTATTAAGACAAAGGGCATGACTAACCATTCGTAGAGACCTTCTTTAGACTTGAAGGTTGTCTTCCATAAATCAGTTAGTTTGATGGGAACCTAGTGATATCCATAAATCATGTCCATCTTATTGAAGACATTTTCCCCCTTTAGTTGGTTAAGAAGGTCATCAATCCTAGGGATGGGGTAGCATTTTCTGACTGTGATTTTTTTTAATGATCTATAATAAATGCAGAGTTTCCAAGACCCATCCTTATTATAAACCAGTACAATCGATCTTCTGCAAGGGGAGGAGATGGGTCTGATGTGCCCCTTTTGAAGAAACTCTTGGATATGATGCCTGATTTTGTCATTCTCCATCAACGAGCACCGATAAATTGGTCCATTAGGTAGATATGTGTTGGGGGTCAGATCAATTGGATGCTTGACTTTGCATTATGTCGGTACCCCTATAGGTGAGGTGAAGATGTCTCTTTATTCTTCCATGATCCCTTACACTTATTTCTGCGATGAAAAGAGGCATTGTGTAGAGGCCACAAATGTTGTAGAAACCTTCCACTTACTGTGAGCACGGATCACAAAGAAGAATAACTTCCCAGTCTATGAAATGACCTTACTACATTTCTTAGTAGATATTAAAGAAATAACAGTAAGCGGTGCCACCTCTAGGATCCTGTACAATTTTCTACCCAAAGTAATAATAACACTACAGGGTCTAGACTCATACACAACTTGACGCTTCCACAAATATGGTTTTCCTAAAATAACATCACAAAATTCAAGGGGAGAAATATTACACAGTACCTCATCTTTGAAAGGATTGATACCATAGGGAATTCAACATTGTTGGCTGACACAAAGATCTCTTCCTTGACGAAGCTATCCAATGGTGTAGGGATGCAGGTGTAGTGTCATTGGAAGTTCCAACTGCTTGAAGACCTCTTCTGAACTAAGATTCTTCTAACTACCATTGTCGACAATGAAATTAATTAGAGTCCCCTTGACTCACATCTGCAAGTGAAAGAGGCATTCCCCTTCCTCAGGTTCTTCTGTTTCGCTTTCCTGGAATTTGGTGGTAGCAACTGTGGCACTAGGTTTAGCAATGATAATATGCTTCCCTCCTTCAGGATTTGACTAGCAATCATAATCTACCTCTGACTCAGAAGCCTTCATCTTGGCCACAAGGGACTACTTGGAGAAACATTTGTCGGTGTTGTGCCAAGGACTTTTATGGTACTCACACCATTTTCCCATGTCCTTCTTCATCTTATCATTGCCCTTCGTGTGTTTTGGTTTGGATGGATTTTCCTGAGGGTGGCCATCTCTACTTGGTCCCTTGTTGTATGGGTTGGGGTTGCCTTTTCCCTTCTTCGATTGTGAGGGGTTTGCAAATCCAAACTCTCGTCATTTCTTCTTAAATTTTTGCTCGATATTGATAGTGTATCTATAAGCCTTGCCTAATGAGGTGATGTCTGGAAACTCCATTCTTGTTTCAATAAGTCTATGCAAAAAACTGGGTTATTTGATCCTCAGATGATGCTCATAATATTTGATACCCAATTTGGTGCATAGGGTATGGAAAATATTGGTGAATTTTGGTACTGTCTGGTCCCTTTCTTGACGTAGGGTGGTCCATATGGTGTACTAGTCCATGTGTCTTTCAAAAGGGTAGTACTATTCTTTAATGGCATCCCAGAAGGAATCCCATGTAGGGTCCACCACAAAAATTGCAGATTCCTCAACGACCCTTTGCTCAGAGTAATAAACCCACTAGTATTTAACATTGTGAAGGGCCTTGAGTAGTGAAAAAGTGATCTTTTCAGTATTGGAAATATTGTGGACTGAAAAATATCCTTTGAGAAGATTCAAACATTTATCTACAACATCCGCATCTATCAATCCTTCAAATAATGGAATATCAAAATTTACATGTATCTTGAAGGGGGTTTCATGGACGCTTCATGAAGATGATTCTCTTGTGGGAAACTATCGTAGGATCCACATGTAGTTGTCCATAATTTCATTCCTCTAGCAACATTTTAATAGGATGTCCTGATCCATCATCTTTATTTTTGTTTCCCATGGGTTTTTTTTGGGCTCGGTGCGACCAATATGGTAATGGCTCGATTTGTTCGAGCCCCAACTTTTTGTACCTAGACATTGTCGAGGACATGCACGAAGAAAATAAATTAAGAGAAGACCGCTTTGATACCACTGATCCAGATTTAGGAGTGGAATGAAATGATTAACAGACTGAATATCATAAACAAAAATATAGGAAGAATAACACAAATATCCAATGAACAATATCTTCTATTAAATAATGAAATAGGTTGAAACTATAAAACTGCATAACTAAAACTTGCTCAAATGGTGGTAGCTATCTCTGAGAAGAGATGTGGCTGCTACACACATCCGTCTAAGAAAAAATGGATTACAATGAGGCTCCAGAGGCCCTTTTAATATTACTCATGAATTCCAAAACCCTAGACATCCAAAAACCTAACCCTAGAAGGTGAAATGCCAAAACTCATGTGGGCCCTATGTGTAAGTTGGTGTAATTTGGTACCTCAACTTCCTAGGGTCATAACGTTTTCATATGAACTATGTTTTAGGTGCATGATATCCCATTGGAAAGGTATTTTAGATAACTACACATTCCACCATTAGAATCTAACTCCAACTACAGTTTGATTGTGGAGGGTAAAAAAGACAACGTTTAGGGCCCCAAAACAACCCTGGAATCACAACAACATGTACTGACATGAAAAAATACAAAATAAGCCATTTGGATTAGGCAAGAGGCCACCCGTATCCACCTGGAGAATGTGTGAGGCTTCAGACATCCCCAAAAGTGTATAACTCATAATTATAAAGTAGTACAGAAAGATGTGTTGAATAAAAAATGGACACAAAAAGCTAGTTGGAATAGGTGGGTGGCCAGCAATATCCATCTGGATCACTCGTTCAAGAATTTAAGTTAGAACACACGATGGAAGCTTCCAATTATACCCAATATCATTTTGGATAGTGTTTTTTACCACAATATTGGCCTAGTGTCCACTATAAATTAATTATCTAAATATAAGTATGAGAAATGAAGGTTCTCAAGTCAATTAAAATATAAAACTAAACTAAGAGGTGTTGGCTACAACTATTCTAAAGAGAAGTCTTAAGCTAAACTAAACCTATCTTAATCAGGAGTGAACTAGTAAAGATTAAATACAAATTGAAATAATACCATGAGTTAGAACGAGATCATACATTCAGATGATAAATGAAAATGAAAATGTTGATAAATTCATACATAATTAATTTCACTCTGGTTACACAACATTATTACTGTATTCAATAAAAGAAACTAGTCTCCAAAGTGATCTTTTTTGTAAGGTTAGTCTCCAGGGCCCGAAAAAGAATAAAATCATACCAAGGAGATCTCTTCTAGTAACTAGGGCCAGAGTATTCATTTTTCGTACTTAGTCCAATCGGTCCAAGAAATGGTTAAAATTATACTAAAAGGATGTCTCTTCAAAACCATTTTAACGAATGTGGCAGAGACAAGATCACTTGTCTATATTTTCAATTTTAAGAAGTCTGAAAAGAGATTAACTATAGAATCTCTCATTCTTTTTCATAATTTAGTCACCTAAGCCCGAAAAAGTATAAAACATAACTTAGGAAAACTCTCCTAGTGAGACATGTCTCATGAGGCATACCTCTTTTCTTGGTAATCTATTGGCCAAAAAAAGGGTTAAACTTCTTCCAAATAGATATTCGTTCTGGACCAATTAACGAGTGTGAAAGGAACAAGGTCAGTAGATGATCTTTTCTCGTTTAGGGAGTCTTAAAATGGATTAAATAAGACTCCAAGGGGTTTCCTTTTTCACAAATAATCTCCAAGGCCTGAAAAATAGATAAACCAAAACCAGGGAGAATGGCTCTTTTTCATAACTTTAGTTCCTCATGCCTGAAAATGGGGTAAACCTACACCTACGAATACTCCCCTAGCGAACCATATCTCCTAGGGAATACCTTTTTCATAAAATTTTCCATCCAGACTTAAAAAGGGGTAAACTATCACTGAACTAGTGTGCCTTCAAATTTCACTTTGACGAGTGTGAAGGGAAACAATATTGCTTGGCAATCTTTTCAATTTTAGAGAGATTGAAAAGAGATTAAAGAAGACTCCAGTGGGGATCCTTTTCTTATGTAATCTAAACGAGGATGAAAAGGATAAATAATTTCTCATTATATGTCACTTTCATAGTTTAAGTGAGCTTGAAAGACTACAAATCATGCTCTAGGGGAGTCCCATGGGTATAGGCTAGAAAAAAGGATGAGGAAGAAGGATGAGGCTTCAACACAAAGTCATGGCAGGACTAAAAGGACTCTCGTTCCTATGAAAAACTTAAGCATGGGAACCAAATGAAAAACAAGGTTCTAACTAGGATGCCCATGGAAGTAAGGATCCACTGCATAAAGTACGACACACTTATCAACTAGGAGGGTTATTGTCGCAATTTAGTGGGGTCAATCCTAAGGCCAAATGAACCAATAAATGGATAATGAAAAAATGAAAGTAGAGAAAAATCTAACCTATATTCTTTTTTCAAGGTCAATGCCTATCAGAATGGATCAATACGATGAACAAATGTCAAAGAAAAATGTTTCCAAGATCTTGCATATAATGCCAATAACACTCATCCAGAAGTTAATAAA
>JZKD02S2185129.1:0-11717 GCA_000966675.3 Picea glauca
ACATATTGATCTTGGTGATGATTATGAGTTGTTGTATTATGGTTGGTTGATTCACATCTTTCAGAGTTGTCTTGGTGATTGATCTTGGTGAGTAGATCTGATTTGGTTGATAAGATTGATGAGACAGGTTATTCGTACAGGTTTGATGCATGGTTGATGCACTTATTCATGGTACAGGTTGAGTTACAAGTTTTTTCATGGTTGATGCACTTGTTTATGGTACAGGTTGATTAGAGGTTGTTTGGTACAGGTTGGTGCATGATTGATGCAGTTGTTTATGGTACATGTTGATTACGGGTTGAGGTACAGGTTGATGCATGGTTTAGGTTATTGGTACAAGTTGTTTGGTGCAGGTTGATTGGTACAGGTTTACAATAGTATATCTCACAGTGATAGTGTGACAGTGGTTCCATAATTCTACTTATACGTCAGGGCGGTTGGATGAGGCAAGGACAAGTGGTTGTAGCCGGAGATCATAGGGGGTTTTAGCCTCCTTCTGGTTGTATCTAGAGAATTGGGGACTTGGATCTTCCCTTAGGTTTTAGTATGAGAAACTAGGGGGTTGGAGCCTCCTTCCAGTTGCACCTAGAAAACAAAGGAAGTTGGTGCTTCCAATGAATGTAATTCTTCAAGACATATAAGAAAAATCATTCCGTGGTTTTCTCCCGCTTTGGGTTTTCACATAAAACACTGGTGTATTGTGTATGTGTATTGTTGAAGCTAGGTTTTAAAATTTTCACCTTTAAAACTAAATTTTTCCTCTTTCGGGATTCGTTTTTTCATAAGGTATAATCCTCACTATTAGTCCGAAAGACCGGTAGCGAAGTCCCGAAAAGTTTTCTTTTCTTCGTTATAATTAAAGACAGAAAGCTCAAGTGTTATTAAAGCCTAGACACACGTTCTGTAAAGTACTTCAAATCACGATAAATTAAAACCCCAAAGGAGTTAATTAATCATTTTTTTTAACCTTTCAGGATTCGAGGTTTGCTCAGAACATTATCTTTNTTGAGGTACAGGTTGATGCATGGTTTAGGTTATTGGTACAAGTTGTTTGGTGCAGGTTGATTGGTATAGGTTTACAATAGTATATCTCACAGTGATAGTGTGACAGTGGTTCCATAATTCTACTTATACGTCAGGGCAGTTGGATGAGGCAAGGACAAGTGGTTGTAGCCGGAGATCATAGGGGGTTTTAGCCTCCTTCTGGTTGTAGCTAGAGAATTGGGGACTTGGATCTTCCCTTAGGTTTTAGTATGAGAAACTAGGGGGTTGTAGCCTCCTTCCAGTTGCACCTAGAAAACAAAGGAAGTTGGTGCTTCCAATGAATGTAATTCTTCAAGATATATAAGAAAAATCATTCCGTGGTTTTCTCCCGCTTTCGGTTTTCACATAAAACACTGGTGTATTGTGTATGTGTATTGTTGAAGCTAGATTTGAAAATTTTCACCTTTAAAACTAAATTTTTCCTCTTTCGGGATTCATTTTTTCATAAGGTATAATCCTCACTATTAGTCCGAAAGACCGATAGCGAAGTCCCAAAAAGTTTTCTTTTCT
Organism: Picea glauca; assembly: GCA_000966675.3. Lineage (NCBI taxonomy): Eukaryota > Viridiplantae > Streptophyta > Pinopsida > Pinales > Pinaceae > Picea > Picea glauca. Next base: position 1,555 of record JZKD02S2185129.1, read on the forward strand.
TCGTTATAATTAAAGACAGAAAGCTCAAGTGTTATTAAATCCTAGACACATGTTCTGTAAAGTACTTCAAATCGCGATAAATTAAAACCCCAAAGGAGTTAATTAATCATTTTTTTTAACCTTTCAGGATTCAAGGTTTGCTCAGAACATTATCTTTTCAATACATTTCGAATCAGGAAATCCCGATTCCTGATTTCCCGAAAAGAAGTGAAAGTCAGTCTTAATCCTAATTAATTAATTTAAAACTAATCTCACCATGATTTCAGGATTCGGGGTTTAGTGGTGACATACCTCGTGTAGCCGCGATCCCCGAAACCTCAAAATGCGAAGTCCCGACTCAATATGGAAGTTAAGGCTTAAATATAATCTCATCGTGATTTCAAGATTTGGGGTTTAGTGGCAACATACCTCATGTAACTGTTGGTCACTATAATTGCTTATTTAACTAAACAATCAAGTGCTGCATAAATTGTCAACCTAGGGAAGTCTGTTTATTTCAAAGGTAATCATGCACTGTATATACTCAATCTCAAAAGCAATCTAGAGTTGTAGTAAAAATACATTAATCACACTTTGCCTTGAACAAACTGAAGTCCTACTTTGAATTGCAGGAAAGCAACCTACCTATTGCAGAGTTCAAAGTTTAAAGAAATGATTATCCAAAGAATCCTGGATTACATTAAGAAAATAACAACCTAGGAAAGAAAATCCTTCAATATGCTGCAAAAGGAAAGACCAACTACTCTGTAACAGAGAACATGAACCTATTCCCCAAGCAGGAATCTTCAACACCTGTTTCTGATCATCACACTTTCATGAACTCATTGCTAACTGAAATGATTGACACACACTAAAGGCTAACTATCTCTTAACAGAGAACACGATTCTATTCCCCAAGAAGGAATCTTCAGCACCTGTCCCTGATTATCACACTTTCATAAATTCACCAAATAGGAATGCTAACTAGAATGATTAATAGTTACCCAAGCATGAATCATATGAAAACAATGTAACAACCAATAAGCGGAGTTTCAACAAAACATAGTTAAGTAAAGTAGTGTTTCAGCAAAACATAATTTAATCAAGGCATGAACAAAAATAACACTAACACACTACAGAGCTAATGGGTGAATCTTGTGAATAAGGTGGGCCCTCCCTTCTCACAAGATTCCCCTGAAACGAAAGGAACTAGAGAGAAATGCTCAGAACAATCTTTTATTCATCTGTCAACTATATCGTGTTACAATGTCTGAAGTAAAACACGTCCTTCTCTGTAAATCCTTTCTTAGCCAAAAAGAATATCCTCTCTAATGATGATTTCCTCTTATTTAAAGAGGATAATCCCCTCGATACAATCAAATTACATGTGCGCATCTGAATCCTATTCTTAGTTAGATAAAATCTCTATACTGGAGTAGGATATCTTGGTCTCCCGTGAGTGAGGTGTTTTTGTTGCATTTGGAGTAACAACTTCCTTATTTATCTTCTTGTTACTATTGTTGTATGTTGTTTCAGCATCGCAAATCACGGGTTGTTTCAGCAACGAGATTTGCATTTTGACTATTTCAGCAACGTGGTCTCACGCAACAGCGATGGTTAATTCTGGCTCAAGGTGCGGCTGTTGTGGTCAGTGTAACATCTTTGGAATTGTTGTTTCAACATCATAGATCACGGAGAGTGTAACAACTTCTTCTATGTGAGTTGTTGTTTCAGCATCGTAGACCACGGAGAGTGTAACAGCTTCTTCCTGTGTGAGTTGTTGTTTCAACATCGTAGACCATGGACTGTTTCAGCCACGGGGTTTGCATGCTTTTGACTATTTCAACAACGAGCCTTTAAACAACAATGATAATTTGCAGTTCGAACTGTTTCAGCACTTATATATTTCTGATCAACAGTTAATTATGAGAGTAATGTAAAATTATATGCAAAACATATTAAACATATAGTAAAGAGAAGAGATGTCATATACCTTTGGGAACATAGGGTAAGGTGGTAATGTGAGTTTAAATGTGAGTGAAAAAAGGATGTAATGGTAGCAAAAAGTGTGAGAAAAAAGGTACATTATAGGGTCCTAACAGTAACCGCGATCCTCGAAACCCTGAAATGCAAAGTCTTGACTCAATATCGAAGGATCTTCGAAACCCCGAAGTGCAAAGTCGTGACTCAATACTGAATTTTAAAGAGAACTAACTTCATTTTAAAAATACATTTAATGGTAATTAAACTTCTTAAGTACTTTCTTTTCGGCCTTTGTCAAAAAAAGTTTTTTGAATGTTGATTTTAGAATTGTCGAAATACGACCACATTAATAACGGATAAATCGTGATTTCTGCGACACAAATGCGTACCTTAGAAATATTCTCTGCATTAAAGGTATTAAATTCTTGACAACTGCGTCAGTACTTGCACCATAAAATGAGTTAAAAGAAAACTAGAGGTCTGTGTTTTGAAACTTATTCTTTCTTTTTCTATCATAAATAGGATAATACAACCGAGATTTCACACCTCTCTTCTATGACAAGTTTTCTTTCCAATACAGAGTCATGGCACCAAAGAAGGGACCCAAGAAGAGTGAAGATACAACTAATATTTCCAGCCCAGAGGGAGATGTCATATCAGACACCACACCACATGCTATCGACTCAATTAAATCATGGAGACAAATTTATGAAAATATGGGCTACGAGATGAAAAATTCCCCTAGTGATTCCGAGAATCACCTTCGGGACATAGCAGAATCAGAGCTTCACAAAATTGCAACACGCCCATGGCTCATGGAATACAACAACATGGTCAGTTGGGCTTTGGAAAAGGTTGATATTCTGTCAAGAAGCATTTTAAATGATCAAGGAGCCATTATTGGCTCAATCAGACCTGAACATATCCAGGTTATGCACAAACTCTCACCCAATCCTAATTTCATTTACAATGTCGAATTTATAGCTGAATTCTAGAGAAAGGAATGCACTGAGGTAGACCAAACTTGCCCTGATTTAATCAAAGGTTGGTGGAGATGTCCATCAAAATTTAGGGTCGATACCCACGGGATTTATGCCACAGCCTCTTTGAATGAGTACATGGTTTATGTAGCCATGATGTTGTGCAGACTCTTCGGTAAAAAGAATCCATGTCATTTCCCCGTAGAATGGGTGCCCTTTTTAGAAGAAGCATCAAAAGGGTATAGTTTCAACTAGGACAAGATTTTATATGATAATATAGCCAAAGAGATTTCGGATTACAGAGATGCAAGACACTGAGGTCAACCAATGGCCTTCTACATGTCAGCATACCTCATGGATGCAATTTGTTTTATGACTCCATTTCCCCTGATGAATTGGAGTTGGAACATAACCTGCCCTAAACCCATNATATACCTTTGGGAACATAGGGTAAGGTGGTAATGTGAGTTTAAATGTGAGTGAAAAAAGGATGTAATGGTAGCAAAAAGTGTGAGAAAAAAGGTACATTATAGGGTCCTAACAGTAACCGCGATCCTCGAAACCCTGAAATGCAAAGTCTTGACTCAATATCGAAGGATCTTCGAAACCCCGAAGTGCAAAGTCGTGACTCAATACTGAATTTTAAAGAGAACTAACTTCATTTTAAAAATACATTTAATGGTAATTAAACTTCTTAAGTACTTTCTTTTCGGCCTTTGTCAAAAAAAGTTTTTTGAATGTTGATTTTAGAATTGTCGAAATACGACCACATTAATAACGGATAAATCGTGATTTCTGCGACACAAATGCGTACCTTAGAAATATTCTCTGCATTAAAGGTATTAAATTCTTGACAACTGCGTCAGTACTTGCACCATAAAATGAGTTAAAAGAAAACTAGAGGTCTGTGTTTTGAAATTTATTCTTTCTTTTTCTATCATAAATAGGATAATACAACCGAGCTTTCACACCTCTCTTCTATGACAAGTTTTCTTTCCAATACAGAGTCATGGCACCAAAGAAGGGACCCAAGAAGAGTGAAGATACAACTAAGATTTCCAACCCAGAGGGAGATGTCATATCAGACACCACACCACATGCTATCGACTCGATTAAATCATGGAGACAAATTTATGAAAATATGGACTACGAGATGAAAAATTCCCCTAGTGATTCCGAGAATCACCTTCGGGACATAGCAGAATCAGAGCTTCACAAAATTGCAACATGCCCATGGCTCATGGAATACAACAACATGGTCAGTTGGGCTTTGGAAAAGGTTGATATTCCGTCAAGAAGCATTTTAAATGATCAAGGAGCCATTATCAGCTCAATCAGACCTGAACATATCCAGGTTATGTACAAACTCTCACCCAATCCTAATTTCATTTACAATGTCGAATTTATAGCTAAATTCTAGAGAAAGTAATGCACTGAGGTAGACCAAACTTGCCCTGATTTAATCAAAGGTTGATGGAGATGTCCATCAAAATTTAGGGTCGATACCCATGGGATTTATGCCACAGCCTCTTTGAATGAGTACATGGTTTATGTAGCCATGATGTTGTGCAGACTCTTCGATAAAAAGAATCCATGTCATTTCCTCGTAGAATGGGTGCCCTTTTTAGAAGAAGCATCAAAAGGGTATAGTTTCAACTAGGACAAGATTTTATATGATAATATAGCCAAAGAGATTTCGGATTACAGAGATGCAAGAGACTGAGGTCAACCAATGGCCTTCTACATGTCAGCATACCTCATGGATGCAATTTGTTTTATGACTCCATTTCCCCTGATGAATTGGAGTTGGAACATAACCTGCCCTAAACCCATTCACAAATATCACTCTAAGCTATGGGAAGAAAATGAAAAAAAATTGTTTTACGAAATTTTCCACTTCGTGGTGATACCCATGCATAACATGTTTTTTGATTGTGACCCTCCTCACATTTATGAAGCAGTTTCAAATAACCTCAAGCAAATAGAAGATTGGTTCATTGAAGAAAGCTTATCCTACATCAGGGTTTATGGGTGCTCAATCCCCCCTCACGCGCTTCCAAAATTCCTCCCTGATNAAGGTTGGTGGAGATGTCCATCAAAATTTAGGGTCGATACCCACGGGATTTATGCCACAGCCTCTTTGAATGAGTACATGGTTTATGTAGCCATGATGTTGTGCAGACTCTTCGGAAAAAAGAATCCATGTCATTTCCCCGTAGAATGGGTGCCCTTTTTAGAAGAAGCATCAAAAGGGTATAGTTCCAACTAGGACAAGATTTTATATGATAATATAGCCAAAGAGATTTCGGATTACAGAGATGCAAGACACTGAGGTCAACCAATGGCCTTCTACAGGTCAGCATACCTCATGGATGCAATTTGTTTTATGACTCCATTTCCCCTGATGAATTGGAGTTGGAACATAACCTGCCCTAAACCCATTCACGAATATCACTCTAAGCTATGGGAAGAAAATGAAAAAAAAAAAATTACGAAATTTTCCACTTCGTGGTGATACCCATGCATAAAATGTTTTTCGATTGTGACCCTCCTCACATTTCTAAAGAAGTTTCAAATAACCTCAAGCAAATAGAAGATTGGTTCATTGAAGAAAGCTTATCCTACATCAGGGTTTATGGGTGCTCAATCCCCCCTCACGCGCTTCCAAAATTCCTCCCTGATNTACGACATCAATTAAATTTTAGGGAAAATTTGAGTGAAATCCAAATGGAAATTTCACAACTAAGAAAAATCGATGTCACCCTAGTGGACAGGTTGTTAGTTGAGCCTAACTTAAAGCTACAATCGATAAAGTTTACAGATAAAGGAGTTGATGATCGTCTTTCTAAGATTCATAGAAAGGTTTATCTGTTCAAGGCAAGAGATTTTCCAGAACACATATATATAATTTAAATGAAGCAATAAGAACAACAAACCATAACAAGAGAAGTGATAACGGAATTCATCAATCTCACCTACGTCTTCAGGCCTTTGTCTTAGTGGGTCAGGCTTCTTTATTTCTGTTCAAAGCTCAATAAGTATATCGCAACAGTGCCATAAGGCTACAAGGATGATCTGGTATTGTTCTCCAATATCTCTAGAACCCAATAGAAGAAACAAAACTCAAAACGGATGACCAGAGCTCCCAGAAATGGCCCGCAAAGGTCCGCTCCTCAACAACTTCTCTGCATAAAAATGGATTTGGCTTGGTTTCCTTCAGCATAAATCTGCTCTGACTTTCCTCCATGGCCTCAAGAAGGCCTATTTTATTTAGATATGAAGTTGGTTATCCTTCCCCAAAGTCCTCCCAAAATCTGGCCTCCAAAAAGGCCCAATATCCCCCCAAAATGGGCAAAATCCACTATTAATAGGACAAAATTTAATTAAAAATAAAAATCCATAGGGTAAAAACCCATTGCATAAATTATGGAGCTAAGCCCCCCAACATGGGCGCGCACCCCCCTATAATGGTCATATCCAATAACAATATGGCCAAGCGCCAGCCCCTCAGGGGCTGCGTGTTGGCCTCTCCTCCAAAATACACAGTCATGTGGTGCATATTTGGGGAAATCCCCGAAACCTGGGGCTAAAGGAAGATCAGGTGCACCAATTACATGGGGATATGGTCAAGTCTAATCCCATAAAATCTGGGGCTAAAACAATGTTCTAACCGCGCCCATATTTGGAGTGGTCGGTTATGTGACAGGTCACATATCAAGCGCCGGGTCACATACCCACAAACCATGGAACCAAGGCTCCCTCCATCCGTGCATACCACCACCGAGTGCACTGAACTGTGGTCGCATGTAATGTCACAAAACCCTTTCTGCCTCCTTTTAACACATTAAAACACTTTAAGTATTCTAATTGGGCTATGTTATAATAAGCACCATCATGGCGCAATGGAATTCATGCCTTTATGAAAGTGCTATGCTCGTTGGGAGAGGTCATCAGTTTGATTCCTGCTACTCCACAATAGTTTTGCAAACAATTCACGAACCAGTAACCAGGTGCCACATGGCAGCCCACGTCTGGGTCACATGGCACCACTACCTTTGCCAAACACTTGCCACTTGTCAACACGATATTCTCCCATGTGTCCGCATATTTCCCAACTAGCAACACCTGTCTTCCACATGTCCACTGGCCATACCTGCCACTTGTATGAGAATGCCACGTGTCACCCTTTCAATGGTGACACGTGTCACCTCCGGGTTGATCCACATCAGTTGTACAGCCTGCCCACTATACCTCTACCATGTGTCACACTACCACGTCAACATGACATCATGCTGACATCAACGTTGACTTTTTTTATAGTTGACCTGTTTGACTTCTTGCATGTTTGGCAAAGCGATCAGAGTGCGATAACTCTCACATACGATGTCCATTTTAGGAAGTAAATATATGGACGAAATCAGTGCGACGAGACGGTCGCAATTGAATTGGTTTCGTCTGATTCCGATAACTTTCATTTTTTAGCCTTTTCTAGACCTGGGAAGCCTCTTGGATCTGATTATGGATCATAAATACACATCAGAGCAGGAATTGTTCTGATACATCCAGCTTAGAGACTCCCAAGTAATATGAATATTAGATAGGGGGAGTCTATGCATTAGTTGTGACAGAACAAAGAACCATCCTTCGAGCAACTTGCAGAGTTTGAGAAGACAAATTTAGACCAGTCAGTTAGTAGAAGTATAATTTGATAGATTAATCAAGACTTCATGATAGTATAGTGATAAATGGGTCAGCATTATGGACAGTTGCACAAGCATAGTCTAGGATAGTATGGACAGAGACAGATTCGTAAGAAAACTTAATAGGTTTGGATAGATATATGATAATGGATGAGAGCACGGATTCATATATTGGTTCAGAGACAAAGGAACATTATCATAATGGATGATAATTACACAGGAAATGACTTGAACAATACTAATGGATTCCAAATTAATAGATATTTTTTGACACATGTAGTGTATACATCAGTTCACATTCAAAACAGAGTAATTCTCAGAAACAACAATGACAAAACTCCCTATGATCTATGGAAAGAAAGTGCAGACAACAACCTCTACATCAAGGTAACTCAAGGTAATATTTTATTAATTGAAATTTGTGTTGATGATATTGTTCTGGAAGTACTAATGGCAGGTTAAGCCAGAAATTTGCAAAGGATATGTAGAATGAATTTGAAATTTCATTACTTGGAGAACTATTCTTCTTTTTGGGTCTTCAAATATGTCAAAGAAACCAAGGAATTTTTGTTTCTCAAACTAAGCATATAAGAGAAATGATAAAGAGGTTCATAATGGAAGATTGCAAACCAGTTACCACTCCTATGAAAACTAGTTGCAAGTTGAGAAAAGATGATGATTCAAATTCTACAGACCAGAGGCAATACAGGTCAATGATTGGTATCTTACTATATATGACAACATCCAGACCATATGTAATGCAGGAAGTTGGATAGGTGGCACGATTTCAAGAAGCACCAAAGGAATCACATGTATTAGCAATGAAGAGGATTTTCAGATATCTCATAGGAACATAAGAGTTTGGATTATGGTATCCAAAAGGAAAGGATCTATCACTTATTGCCTACACAGATGCAGATTGGGAAGGTTGCATTGATGACCGACAAAGCACCAGTGGAGCAATTTTCTACTTGGGTGAGTGTTTATTATCTTGTCTAACCAAGAAACAATGATCAATATCCTTATCTACAACTGAGGTAGAGTATATTGTAGCAATAATATGTTGTACACAGGTTCGGTGGATGAAACAAACTTTGACAGATATACAGGTTGAGTATTATGAGCCCATTCCAATCTATTGTGATAATAAAAGTGCCATCAATATCTCAAAGAACCTGGTCATGCACTCCAAGACAAATCACATTCCAATCAAGTATCACTTTCTACGGGAACAGGTTGTAGAGAAGAACATCATAGTTGAATATGTGGGAACAAAAGAACAAGTGGCAGACATATTTACAAAACCGCTTCCATGGGCAGCCCTTGAGTATCTTCGCTAGAGACTAGGAGTAATTTCTAATCCAAAATGAATTCTTTTGAATGCTTATCTTGTTGATTAAGGTTGGTGTTGGAAGATTGGTTGTTGCCATTGATGTCAACCCTAGTCATGGGTTTTGGACCGCAAGATTGATGAAGGTATTTGGACATGAAGGAAAATNAGGTCGGCCCTAATGTTAAAAGGAAGTGACATAAAATATCATTATACATTCATTTGATACACAATTCTAATTTTAGAGGAAATCAGAAGTAAAGAAGGCCAGATTTCAAGGGAGGATTAAGTGTTTTGGTGATGTGTTCTAAGGTATGTTATTTTCCGGTCATCTTACCATTTTCAATATAAAAATTTTTCTAGAACGATTCAGATGGTAAAATTTCTATGGTATTGAAAAGACATATCAAGGTACCTGTGGTAAAAATTTCAGCTCTTGATTATTTATAATTATGGAGATACACTCTGTGGAAGATAAGGTTTTTTACCAATCCTGAAGCTAGTCAATAAACAGGTGTTCCGGGTAAAACAGTCATAAATTATTCATAGAGAATACAAATTAAGTGGGACAAATTGCATTGGAAATAGTACAGACTTTAGTTTCTTGTGTGCGAGTTTCAGAATTAGATGTTAAATATTGAGCGCGGGGCATTCTGTGCAAGTTTGATCTTCTGAATAAACCAGAATTGAACAAAGTCTACCATTCTCTCTATAACTTGTTTTTGGGTGGAAGGAAGGGGAAATGATGGAGATTTAAATCCTCTCTTGATATTATATTACTGTATATTCCTCTTGGAGTTTTATTCCTCCCTTTACATTTGGAAGATCTAGCTACCTTTGGAAGTCATTACTTCCCTTGAACAATAACTATTGACTATTTCTCATATATTGTGCATGGTGTATTGTGGTGTATTGGTGTAACCCTTATACTATTTTTCATTTCTCATTGGATATAGTTGAATGGTTTAAGTATAAATTGAAAAAGGTTTTAAATTATACTTGATACTGATTCACCCCCCTCTCAGTATCAACAATTGGTATCAGAGCAGGTTGCCTTCAGAACAGTTTAACCACTGGGAGGAAAATATTGAGTAGAGATGGATGACCATGAGCACATTTCAAATGGGATTCAAAACTTTGATGGAAGAAATTATGCATACTGGGGTGATAGAGTGAAAACTTACCTAACGG
>JZKD02S2185152.1:10702-41249 GCA_000966675.3 Picea glauca
TTTTTATGGTAAAGGTTGATTACAGGTTGTTTGGTACAGGTTGGTGCATGGTTGATGCACTTGTTTATTGTACAGGTTGATTACAGGTTGAGGTACATGTTGATGCATGGTTTAGATTTATTGGTACAAGTTTACAATGGTATATCTCACAGTGATAGTATGATAGTGGTTCCATCATTCTACTTCTACTTCAGGGTGGTTGGACGGGGCAATGATAGGTGGTTGTAGCCACCTTCTAGTTGTAGTCGGAGAACATAGGGGGTTGTAACTTCCTTCTGGTTGTAGCCAAAGAATTGGGGAGTTGGAGCTTCCCTCATGTTGTAGCCTGAGAAACTAGGGGGTTGGATCCTCCTTCCAGTTGCAGTTGGAAAGCAAAGAAAGTTGGTTCTTCCAATGAATGTAATTATTCAAGACATATAATAAAATGAATTTTGTGGTTTTCTCCCACTTCGGGTTTCCACGTAAATCACTGGTGTACTGTGTATGTGTATGATTGTTCATTTGTTCATTGCTCATTATTGGATAATAATTCTACATTGATATAACACTTGGATTATTTGGTTTAAAAAGGATTATAATTGCTCTATTACTGATTCACCCCCCCTCTCATTAATCCAACAGACAAGTTCTCCAATCTTGAAGATTGTAGATCCAAACGAAGATTTTGTTGTGTGCAACGATGCATGGAAGGAAGGGCTTGGTGAAATCCTTAGGCAAAAGGATCATGTTGTATGCTATAAGTCCCAAAAATTAAAAGAGCATGAGAGGAATTATGCTACCCATGACTTGGAGTTAGCAACGATTGTACATACATTGAAAATGTGGAGGCATTACCTTGTGGGTAAGAAATTCGAGCTAAGGATAGACCATTGTGGTCTGAAGAATTTGTTTGGACAACCAACACTAAATGCTAGGAAAACTAGATGGATGGAATTTCTGAATGAATATGACTTCGAAATTAAGCACATAAAGGGAAAGGAAAACCAAGTGGTCGATGCACTTAGAAGGAGATCTCATGAAGTGCATATTGAAGCCATTATCATGTATGGGACATATATGAAAGACAAATTTATTGCAACAACAAATTCAGATAAGAATTATTTAAAAATAAAAGAGACATTATAACAAATAAATTTTTAGCATAAATTTAATTATTATGAGCTTAAAGAAGATGGAATTCTCATGTACAAAGGTAAGGTGTATGTGTCGATTTCCAATGAGATGAAAAATGAAATGCTGAAGGAGATGCACAATATGCCATATGTCGAGCACCCAAAATATTAGAAAATAGTTGCAGCAGTAAGAAGCCAATATTTTTGGCTAGGAATGAAGAAAGAAATGGCTAATTATATAACCATATGTATGGAATGACAAAAATTAAAGACAAAACATAGACACCCAACAGGTTTGCTACAACCATTTCCCATTCCGGAATGGAAGTGGGAAGTTGTCTCAGTTGATTTCATTACTAAATTTCTCAGAACAATGAATCAACATGATTCCATCATGATGGTGGTGGATAAGTTGACTAAAGCAACACATTTCATTCTAGCAAAGACTACACACAAGGCAAAAAATATTGCAGAAATTTATATGAGAGAAGTTGCTAGGGTACATGGAGTGCCTAAGACAATAGTTTCAGACATAGATCCAAAGTTTAATTCCAAATTTTGGAAGGGTTTTTTCAAATTCTTTGGGACAAATTTAAATATTAGTACAACGTATCATCGAGAGTTCGATGGGAAAATAGAAAGGACTGACAGAATAATTGAGGACATGCTTAGAATGTATGTGATGGATCAACCATCGAAGTGGGAAGATTATATCCATTTAGTTTAATTTTCCTACAACAATGGGTATCAATCCTCCTTGAAAATGAGTCAATTTGAGGCATTGTATGGTAGGAAATTTAACAGCCCAGTGAGTTTGGATAATTCAGTAGACAGAGCAATTGTTGGGATAGAATTACTAAAAGAAATGGAAGATCAGATGGCAAGGATTAAGCAGAATTTGAAGGCTTCCCAGAATAGAAAGAAAAATGATAAAGAAAAGAATAGAGTTTCCAGAGATTTTAAATTGGGAGAATATGTGGTTTTGAAAGTAAAAGAAAATAGAAGTTCACTAAGATTAGGAAGCTGCCCGAAGTTGGCAACTAGATATTGCGGTCCTTTTGAAATATTAGAAAAGATAGGGAAATTTGCATACATGTTATCTTTTCTTGCATCCATGAGAGTGCATAATGAATTTCATGTATCATTACTTAAAAAGTATGTACATGATGCTAATCATGTCATTGTCTGGAATGTGATCCAAGTGGAGCATGAAGGGAATTTTCGGGTGGAACGAGTACACATCCTAGACCGGAAAGTCAAAGTTCTCAGGAACAAAGCCATAGGGCTGGTAAAGGTTCAATGGACATGTTATGGTCCAGAAGACGCTACATGGGAGCATGAAGAAAACATGTGGGCTGAATACCCACAAATTTTTGACAATTTTGAAGAAGACAAAATGCAAGACTCTGTTTTGAGAAACTAGAGTTCTGGAACCACATCTTAGAGTCCTGGCCAACTGCATTGGGGACCTTGATAAACGAATGGAAAATTCCTTGGGTTATACCTTGATAAATGGATGGAACATCCCTTAGGAATCCCTGATAAATGAATGGTGCATTCCTTGGGTCGGTGAGTTGAGAGGAACATGAGATTTTGGTTGGAGCTGTTGCTGGAGTTGTTAAATTGCAGAAATTTTATTTCCAAGTATTGTGATGTAAATTTTCATATATGTAATTTGGCATAGAGTGCACCGAGGACGACACAAAATTTTAAGGGAGGGGAATGTAACATCCCCATTATAATCCCTAGTTTGATTAATGCTTATGTAGATATAATATGTGGCTATGGCCAAACGATGTAATATGCAAATTGTATTTCAATGTTTTAGTAATAAAATGTGATGCCAAATGCTAAGGGGACATGGACAAGTGATGGGGGATGAATTAATCCACAAGAGAGGGGAGTTTCTAGGATAATGGCCAAGAGGGGTCCAAGGGGGGTATTACCCATGTTTATGGATTTAACCTCTTTTCCTCAATCTTCTATTGTACATGAACCTTCCGATGTCCGATTGAGTGTTCCCAAAGCCAATCATTGAATACATGTAAGAGGGTGGGTGCGAGAGGTCACATATTTATGATTGAGTGTTTCCAAAGCCAATAATTGAATACATGTAAGAGAGTGGGTGTGAGTAGTCACATCCCAAAGTTATTGGGCACATGGGGGTTGATTACAATCAACTTAGAGAAGCAATAATAGTTCGAGTAGTTTGGGTAGTTGGTTAAGTGGGAGAAGAAAGGAGATATTGGAGCTGGTGCGACCATAGGAGGGTGAAGTCTGGAGTGTAATTGGATCGAATTGGAGCAGGAGAACTGAAGAGCCTAGTTGTCAGGATGGAAGAGTGAACTCCTATGTGAGTTTCACTAAAACAACAAGTGTTGTTTTTGATTTGTTGATAGTTCTCCTAGCAACAATTTCCTTTTAATTCCCAACTGAGATATTCCTAGCTTCCTGTGCCAGAGAGACCTTAATAAAAAAATGGCTCATTCATTGGTTTAGCCTTGATAAATTGATGGTACATACCTTGGGTTAACCTTGATAAAAGAATGGTGCATTCCTTGGGTTGGGCAGGTCAAGCAGAAGAGAGATGGTGGAAAAGTCAGGATAGTTGTAGGAGAATATCAGTTGGGTTGAGAGATTTATGAGATGTGAGTGGACTGTGAGAGACCACCGTCTTTTGTGTATTTCTGGCCTCAACTCGGGGGTGCCTGACTATTGAGATTTGGAACAATTAGTCTATGGTTGTTTGGAATATTTGTCCCAAGCAGCTGGTTGCATGATTCTTGTTTAAGATAAGTGTTTTATCTTGTACTGATTTATTTACATGTGTTATTGTTGTGCATGAACTCTGCGTGAATGAGAATGACTTATATGTTGTTGTAATGAACAATTTAGTTGTATCTCTTGTTGATTATTATCATGCTTCAAATGCATATGTTTTATGGTTATTGTTGTAGCTAAATCTATTATAAATTGTAGTTGTAGGCTATGGGAAACAAATAACAACAAAAGAATGGCTTAATTAGCATAACTTTTGTGTTATGTGTATTTTGCACGTATTGTTTCCTAGCTGGAGGATAAGTATGTTACTAAAATGGTATCATAGATGATAAATAGAAAGTTTAAGTGTGGCGTGGCCAACTTTGGTGGCTGGGTACGTTACAAAGATGAGGCAACTAGACCCAAACTGATATTACTGAGGGCACATCATTTTCAAGGTTGGAATCTAGAGTCCATTGATTCAAATACATTCCTTGGTACCAAAAAAATATGGCCCATTTTGGAAGATGAGGGCTTTATCTTCCTTCAATTCATAGTGAAAGGCATGAAACCCTTGTCCACGAAAGTAATGTGTGCATTTTCCTTTTATCGAATATTGTTAATTCTTTTAGATACTAGATGGCCATGGATCTTGGAGATGGAAAAAGACCCATAAAATGTCTGGTCAACTCTTTTTTGTCCATTGAAAGATCCATATGCCAAGAGGAAGAGGGAAGCAACATAACATCTGATATTTAATCCAACTTCTTAACAAATCTAGACAAATGGGGTTTAACTGATTCACTAAGAGAGGATACAAGGGCATGGAATGCTACTAATTTAGATTCTAGAGGGGGATATGAGCCCCCTATAGGAGATTACACCATGGTTGAAGCCAACACAATCATAACACTCACAAATCAATCATGGGAGGCACCATATCTCAATTTTAACCATTGGGATTTTCTTCCTTTTTTCTACAAAAGTACATGTCATTTTATAGAGTTCATAATCTGTCATGTTGGGTTATTTCCTTTCCTTTGATCTTTGAGTACATGTTGACACATGCTTGAATTAGTAGATTTGATTGTTGGATTCACTAGAGGTTAAATGAATATATAAATTAGTTTGTAAAATCAACTAATTGCACGATTGACTTCATTGGTTTCCAGAGTCACACATGAGTGGCATTGATGCCACATACATAGCAACAACAAAAAGTAAAAATTAAAAAATGCGTTTGGGTTGTTAGGATAGGTTGGTTCAACTATTTTAGTTTTGAGCTATTAGGTAGGTTGAGTAAGGTTTTGTTGTTTGTTTCCCTTAGATAGATAAGTTAAGTTTCTCCTTATGAAATTTTCGATTTATTTCCTATTATTTTCTTTCATGTTTGAAAAACATTAATTTTTGGAGGTGGTTTAAGGTCATTAGGTTTCAATTTTGGGATGGTTGTTTTAAAATTTATTGAGTCATGTATTTAATTTATGTTGAGTTAAAAAATAAAGTCGTAGCTAAAATATGTGTTAGGCATGGTTCAACGTCTAAGTTAGAAGAGTCAAGACAAGTATGAGAGTCTATATTTTGGAGTCATATAATGTTTGTTACCTTATCTTTATTTCCTTTTATTTACTTCATGTTGGTTGGAAAGAATTTTCATTACTTTCCTTCTAATGGATATTCCCCTGTTAACTATGAAATTTTTTCTCTAGGGATTGATTTAGAAGCTAAGTACCTTGGTGTCTACAAGCTTTATTAATGGTGTACCTCACATTTAGCATATATTTTCATTATTGAATTGTGACTGAATGATTCATGTTAGTGTTTGAATTCATATCATTCATTCACATTGATGGATTGTACTCATATTGTGGGACCCATTATCATTATTGGTGAGTTTGATCGTGTAACATCTCTAGTTCTAATCCCCATGAATTATAATGTAATTATATAAATGTAAATTAGGTCGGTGAGTCGATGCGTTGGGGCGAAGATCCCGTATTGATTTAGTCTGGTTGGGGGCCGACTGACATATTATGTTGAAATAATTAATAAAAGTAATAATGATGGCTGTGATACGAACAAGATGAAGAACGATTGGGGAATATGATTCCATGAGAGAGAGGGGTCCAAGGGGAAATTATTCATGGGTATTAAATCAACCCACATTCCTAAAATTATTATCTTTGTGTATAACCTTCTATTTGATGATTGAGTGTATGAGCGGTCAATCATTAAACTCATGTAAGAGGGTGGGTGTGACTGGTCACATCCCATAGTTATTGGAGAGAATGAGATGAGGTATGGTCATCCTTGAGAAGAGTGTGAGTCAATCAAGAAAGGAAGAAGAGGAAATTTGTATGCAGAATAGGGGACAATTTTTACATACATATTTTGGGGTAGCAAAGAAGGGAAGAGGGCTAAGAAGATGACCAACCATGGTATACTTTAAGACACCCATTATTTGTTTATGTTTTTATGCTGAGATAGAGGCTTGTGTACTGGTAAATCGGGTTGTAATCCCGTGGTGCGATTTCTTGTTGAGGAGATATCTCAGAGCCTTACGAAGGCTATTGTGAGAAAACATGAAACAACTAAGAGTTCATAGAGTTCCCAGATGAGTGATTCCTATCCAAATGAATGCACTAGTGGCCCTGATAAATGAATGGTACAACCTGAGGGACTGTGAGAAATGAAGGGGGTACATTCCTTAGGTAGTGCAGGTTGTGGGGAAAAGAGAGAGTTGGAGGTTTGGAACTGTTGTGATATTAGAACCTGGGGTTGGGGATGCTCTTTGTGGAGAGTGGATAACTAGTGGGATAGATCTCCTTATGGACTCATAGCCTCAGTTAGGGGGTGGCTTGCTGATGAGAGAAAATGATCAGTAGTGCCTATGGTTGGGAAGTTCATCATTCGGTTGCAACCAGTTGGGTAATCATTAACAAATAAGTGTTTCTATTATGTTCTTATGCTAAATTATGTTGTGTAAATAGTTTATATGAATGATGTGTGTTTTTTGTTGCTTGAAAAATTGTATTCCTGTTTAATATACGTTGTTAGATGCATCTAGAATTGTAGTATCAATCAAATGGTCAAATATGTGTGTGATATGCAGCTGGTAAGCTACACGAATTTGATTAGCAGTAAATATTAATAATTTAATGAGTTTTTGCATGTAATGTTGCTCAACTAGGAATTGCGTACGTTACATTATGATATTAGAGCTATGGTTCAAACACCGGGCTTGTATGGGCTCGAACCAGAGAGAATTGGTGAAATTCGTTGTTGCAGATTTTGTCTGTGACCAATTTGGGGGAAAAATGAATATTTTAGAGAGAAATCCCCAATTCCGTGAGTGAAATATGAGTTTTAATGACTTCAGACGGTTTGAGAGGGTTAATGGAGTAGAGCGGTGAACCAACAGATCGAAATTTGACTTGGAATGGTCAAAATTCGAGTTTCAAAGCATGCCTGTAAAGTTACAAGAAGTTTGGTGGATTGACAACCGAGATCTCTTTTTCCCTCGAGATCGATGATGCTTGATATTGAGGACTGGATGACATATTTCAACCCAAAATTTTGATTTGGGCAATTAAATTTCTCATAAATTAATAAATAGATTTCTGTAGCAGTAAAAAAAAGTGGAATTGCAGCATGTAGTCATTGTAACTTTTCACTCAGAATTTAGATTGAGGCATGTGTACAGTCATTGGGAAGCTGTTTTGGGGAGGAATACATAAAGAAAATAAAAATTTGAATTGGTGCAAGGTGTCCTTCATAAATTTATGAAGAAATAACCTATATTCTATATGATGAAATATTTTGTGCTATGCATAATTCTAACAAAAATGGTTTCTTTCACATGGTGCATAATTAGAGGTATAATCAAATGAATTCAATCCTAGGATTTGGTATTAGAGTTATGGAAACATGGACGAATCTAGTAGAAGTAGGTTGAGGTAATAAAGAGCTACAGGAAAGTAATGAAAAATGGAATTGAATTCCATGAACCATGTAATTACTTGATGTGAACATTTTTCTAAATGGTGTCAAAGTTTGGAGAAACCTTCCTAATGATAGAGGTGAGTGCCAAAGGGGATTGTTGTGTAATTAAGAATGTATATGATTAGGATAATACCTATGCATAATCCCAAAGGCAAACTTGAAGAGAAATATCTTGACAAAAGATAGGCTAAGCTTACTAACAGGGCATTGTCATTAAGCAGAAGAGCACTCTACAGAGAGTGTTGTGTAAAAAGGATTTCTAGAAAGAGGATAAGATTACACAACTGAGAATTGTGTGGGTCTGTTCTAAATTACTTCTAGGGTCCATTGGACAATAAATAGGTAAATCTTGAGTAGATGGCTGAAGCATCAAAGAACTGCAAAGGAAAGTGCAGGGAAGGTGTTGCAAGGTTGTCAAGGGTCTAAATAAAAGAAAAGGAATATTAGTATTCAAATGCTATAGAGATTGAATGACTTGCAAAGGAAGGTCAATAAATATTTCCGCATAGGGTATGAACCCAACAAGTAAATAATGCCATTGCATGCATAAGAAGCAAGGAGGAATCCATAACCTTGAAGATAGAAATATAGTAAAATAAAAAAATCTTGTTGCAAGAGAAGGAGAAAGGATATAATGAGATGAGGTGTGACTTAGGGCTGGATCAGTAATCTCTACAAGAAAGCATGGGAATGTAGGAAGAATAATTTATAGATATGATCTAACAACTCTTTTCTAAAATTACACAAGCAAGAAAGGTGCCTCTATTATCAGAGTGAGCAACAAAAGCAAGGTACGAGTGCAAATGGAAAAGGGTGGCATTTCCATTGAAGCAGGGTGATATTGAATGGCCAAAACGTGCTTTATGGTGAATCATTCAATGAAGTGAAGAGAGATATTTAATATTGAGCAAAGTCATGGGTGCCAAGGAATATTAAAAAGAATAAATGAAAGAATTATTTCAGAATGTTGAAATGCCAGTCAATGATAATGGTATTCCACGGCCAGTTTGCTCAAGAAAAATGGGAAGTGGTTAATTAGATTGTAGTGTTAATGTTCAGCTGGAATAATGCATGTTACACCACTATGAATATTGAGAATTTATCCAAAAGATGTTGGGACAATATTCTTTGCATAAAGTAGTTGTGAGATGGTAACACTAGTGGCTGGAAATGCAAGATGGCCAAGTGAGGCTTGGCTAGTAGGTGTAGAATAGGAGCTAGTTGTGCACAATTGAGAAAAAGAGCAACGCACAGGGCAACATGGTTCTACATAAATTCAAGGACAACCATCTACAACAATAAATCTAAATAGTTAATTAATATAAAATAGATATGCATTGGAGTGCATAATAGAATTGATGCATAATGCATAGATTAAAGATAGAATGCATGTGCATAAATAAGCATGAAAGTTAAAATGTTTGGTTCACACTAATGTGCATTTGTGCATGTAGACATGCTTGAGCATGCTAGTGATATATATGAAATAATGATGCTATGATATTTGAATATAAATAATGATGGAATTTGTGTCTAGGAAACATGATTATAGCATGACGATATTGTTTCTTATGGTATCCATCCATATGAAGACAAATGAGGATGGAGAAAATGTTGACCAATAAAATTAGTGAAGGGAGCCAACGAGCTTCTACAAATGTAAAAAGATCAAGTAGCATCAAGTAAATTGATAACAACCATGCATATTTTCATAGATAACAACCATACTCAAGGCCTCCCTCCTTTTCATTGATTCCCTCATTCTAATATCAATAGTAGAATCGATGAGAAGGAGGGAGGCCTTGAGTATGCAAATATTATTTGTTGCTTGAATGAATTTATGGGAAATTTAATTGCATATTATGTTATGCAATGAATTCATAACTGAGTTAAGTCGGGATACATTACTCTTGATATAACAATGAATTTCATTTGAGATGGTCATGTGTGAGGCTATGATGATTTTGGAAATGGAAAGGCTATAGTGATATCCAAGTGCATGATAGTTATTCCCTATGTAACTAAGGTTTGGAATGCAACCTTTTTTCCTACACTAAATAGCACTAAGGGATGATTTTCCTAGTGTTGTGTATGGGTTGAAGAGGAAGGCATCCAAAGGATCATATGGGCTGTGGGGAAGAGTTTGGATGATGTATTGAGGCATGGGCCATACCTTCCAACTAACATTGTAGAATACATGACATGAACATATGGTATTCCAGAATCAATACAACGATGCATTGTGTAGATGTGGCCAAGATTATTGGCACATTGGTTTTATTTATTGGTAAAGTTTGATTGCATTCTGAAAAGCTTGATGTGTTGATAATGCATGTACAATGAATGATAGTGTCATTCTAGATAATATGATGAATGGTAGAATTCCATTATAATGTGAATAATGGTTGGAAATGATTGAATTGTTGGATAGATATCTGATATCATTTCATGAACTGCTAAAAATATGCATGAGTTCTAACAATCTTGTTTGGCTGCAAGAAAGTTGAGGAAATTGTAGGAAAAATGGTCTTGGATATGGAAATGATGTATGCCATAAGAAAGACTGATATCTACAGCTGCAAGAACCAAACATAATGAGCAAAAATCTCATGCATGGGAATTTTTATTTTCCTATATAACCATATTTGAGAATTGTTATGATATACTAAGAATTTGTTTGGCTGCATGGGATTGAGAAAATTGAAAGGGAAATGGTATTGGATATGGAAGTGATGTAATCCCCTAAGGAAGACTGATATCTATTGCTGCAAGAGCCAAACAATTATGAGCAAAAAGACTCATGTTTTGGAAATTCTATTTTCTTATGTAAAACATATTTGAATTTTATAATTATATGATGATGTCTCATACTAATTGTATGCATGTAATGCAAATGGGATGTTTGCCACAAGTTATATATTTCTAGTGGAAGTCTAGCAACAAGTTGGCCTTTTTCTACATGAGAACACCTTGGAAAATGATGGATCGTCTGAGGAACTGTATAACAACAAAATTGATGCATGAGCCTAGAGGGTGAGTTGCACTGTTGAAGAACCAGGTTATTAGGCCTGAAGAGTGAACTCAAGTGTGAGTTGCACTACTGAAGAACCAGGTTGTCAGGCATGTAGAGTGGACTATAGTGTGAGTTGCACTATTGAAGAACCAGGTTGTCAGGCCTGAAGAGTGAACTCTAGTGTAAGTTGCACTCTCGAAGAACCAAGTTATCATGCTTGAAGAGTGAACTCTAGTGTGAGTTTCACTGTCAAAGAACTAGGTTGTTAGTCATGAAAAGTGCACTCTTGTGCAAGTTGAACTGTAGAAGTAAGCTTTTTGTTGGTTATTTTACTGATATTCTTCCTAGAAGTGAGTCCCTTGAGTTCTCGACAGTGATATTTCTAGTTACCTATGCCAAAGAGACCTTGATAAACAAATGGTGCAACCTAAGGGACTGAGGACAGTGAAGGGGGCACATTCCTTGGGTCAACCTTGATAAAGGAATGTGATGTCATTCCTTGGGTTTGGCAGGTCAATGGAAAAAGAGCTGGTTGAAATCAGGATAGTTGTAGGAGAATTCCAGTGGATTATGTATATGTTTTGGGCCAGGGTGCCTTTGTGTTTGTGATTTTGGGGACTGGATGTGCCTATGTATATGTGGTATTCAGGCCAGAGTGTCTATGTAATTTGTTTAGTCTAGAATGATTGTGTAGTTTCGGGCTAGAGAACATATATGTTGATTATTGGTCGGGGAACTGGAATTGTAAAATGAAATTACACCTATAGGGTGTTGTGCAATGAGGATAGTGAAAAAATAAGGGGGGGAGGATGTAACATCCCTAGTTCTAATCCCCATGAATCATAATGTATTTTTATAAATGTGAATTAGGCTAGTGAGCCGATGCATTGGGGCAAAGAGCCCGCATTGATTTAATGTGGCCGGGGGCCGATTGACATATTATATTGAAATAATTAATAAAAGTGATAATCATTGGTTTCGATAAGAAAGAGATGAAGAACGATGGGGGGATATGATTCCATGAGAGAGAGGGGTTCAAGGGGGAATTATTCATGGGTATTAATCCAACCCACATTCCTGAAATTATTATCTTTGTGTATAACCTTATATTTGATCATTGAGTGTATGAGAGGCCAATCATTAAACTCATGTAAGAGGGTGGGTGTGAGTGATCACATCCCATAGTTATTGGAGAGAATGGGATGAGGTATAGTCATCCTTGAGAAGAGTGTGAGTCAAGAAAGAAAGGAAGAAGAGGAAATGCGTATGCAGAATAGGGGACAATTTTTACATACAAATTTTGGGGTAGAAAAGAAGGGCAGAGGGATGGGAAGAGGACCAACCATGCTATACTTGAAGAAAACCATTTTTTGGCTATGTTTTTATGCTAAGATAAAGGTATGTGTGCCGGTAAATCGGGTTGTAAGCCTGTGGTGTGATTTCGTGTCGAGGAAATATCTCAGATCCTTATGAAGGATGTTGTGAGAAAACATGAAACAACTAAGAGTTCCTAGAGTTCCTAGCTGAGTGATTCCTGGCCAATTGAATGCGCTAGTGGCCCTGATAAATGAATGGTACTACTGTAGTATCAGTCAAATGGTCAAATATGTGTGTGATCTACGGTTGGTAAGATACATAATTTGATTAGCAGTAAATATTAATAATTTAATGAGTTTCCACACATAATGTTGCTAAGTTGGGCGCTGGGTACGTTACAACTCGTGTCTAGGAGGGATTGACCTTAGTGATTCTTAACTAGATGGTTTCTCCCATGGCCAACAATGAATCATTATCCCATCATGGATGTTTGTAAACATGATTTTTTGAGTTGCAAGTTGTAGTTACTTGAGTGTGTATAGCTTCTATTCAACATATGTTTGAAGCTTTTGTATACAAGGAATTATTTCAAAAGGATTTGTGGTCCTACCTTATAGGTCTTCTTCATTCAATTTTTTGAGATTATCAACATTCGACAAGATGATATTGTCCCCCAAATGGAGCCAATATTAAAACCAAGTTTAATTTCATAAATCTGAGTGTCATTTTTTAGTATAGATTCATGGATATCATCTGAGGCAAGTTCAATGTTACAGAGCTCACTTTTTAGCATCGATAGTTTGAAAATACTTTAGCTTTTTTCAAGCCATACCTTATTATAGAGTTGTATTGTATGATTTTTGGGGAGTATTCAATTCAATACTTTTAGATTCATGAGTTTGTTATTTTGAGAAATTTTTGTTTTTAGAAACTTGGTCTTTTCTAGCAATGGATGACAGTATATTTGGATACCCATTGGGGAAATATGCTTATGGTCCTAATTTTGGGTGAATCATAGGAGTTTATAATTTTGGTGAGATTCTACTTTTAGTTCCTATTTTTAAAAGGTAGTAAGGGAAAATAAAATGTATTTCCAAAGACCCAATGGGGAGATTAGCCCATGGTTCTAATTTCAACTAGATCCAAGACCATGATTTTTTGGTCTATTTTTGGAGAGTCTATTTTTTGTAGGTGGATAATATTTTCATGTAGGTTGATTGTATTTTTGAGTACCCAATATGGCATAGAGTATAAATGTAAAATCTCAAGACATTCCAAGCATATTTATTTTTCAAGGACTGGTTTAGTGACATTTGGACTCTATATCATTATTATTTTCACTAGGAGGTGGAGCATTGCATGCGAGGGGGTTTCATTGATTTATTGGGACTTGTGCATAATTGATTTTTGACCAATTAAAGAAGCACTCGTAGTTTGGGATTGATGTTGTTGACTTTTGAGATAATGATGCTATTTTTTCTCAAGTGGTAAGAACATGGGTTAAGGAGGCTTATCTTGTGAAAATTCCTTCACTAAAAATCTTATTTTTTCCCCACTTGGAGTGCATGGCATGAAGATGATTTTTGGGAGAATGCCTTAATTATAATTTCTAATTTCTCCTAAAAGTGAAGAGCATGGAGTTGGAGAGGCCTTTTTAGAACACTTGCCTAGTTTATTTAGCCGTATTTCTATAAAGACCTAGGGTGCATATCTTGGAGGAGAGTTTAGCTTGATTTATTTTGTATTATTATCCTTTTATTGCCTCATGCTCCCTCTTTGAAGGGATTTATTCTTGGCAAGTTGAATTTTATACTTCTATTTGGGAATATTTGTGTACACTCCCATGCCTATGCTATAAACGTGGAGGGGCAAGGTGATAAGAGATAAGTTGTTACTATTCACTAGTGATTTGTTTTTCTTGAGTTCCAGTCTCTTCACACCCCTCTTTCAATTAGACTGATTGTAAGATTGCACAATTATTTATGAGAAGTAGAGAATCTTGCATTGTGTTCACATGATTATACCCCTGAAAACTAGTTCAAGAAGGTGTTTCAAAAATGGTTGGACACCCCTTGGAGTTTTTGTAGGTGAAGCTTGTATTCCCCCAAAATTTGTATTTACAACTTTGGAAGTAAGGTAAAATATATTTAGTCAATAAATCCTATTGATTTATTGTTTCTTTTACATTACTTTGATCTATTGAATTGATAGTTATTTTTCTACAATCCATATCCCATAGGATTCAAAGCATTAAAGTCATTATTATTAATTTATCCATTTAATAATGTGTTGTTTTTTAACCTTTTGCATGAAAAGTGCACCTTTTAGAGTAGGTTTTCATGCCCTCACAATAAATTTGCACATTTCCTGAGGTATAAATATGTCCTTAGGTGAAAATATTTATTTTTGCTTGTTGTTTAGTGCGTTTAATTTCATATTATAGGTCCATTTTTTCAAATTACAACGAGCATTTATTGCAACTTAGTAGCATATTTTATTCCCATGGTTCACACTTCATTTATCAATTGCATAGGGATTTCCCCCTATTGTTAGTAAGAACTAACCCGAAGTGCAAGGAGATAGTTTGAAGTGATAGTTACATTCTCTAGTGAATCCCATCAAATTTCAAAGTAACTACTACTAACATGTGTGACCTTTATTCTTCAAGAAATATACTCAAGTATACCTAGAAAAATCATCAACAAAAGTCAAAACATACCTAACATATTCTAGTGATGGCTTGTTTAGGGTACATAGGTCACTATGGATAAGTTCTAGCTAATTCTTTTATCTCTAAGACTTCCCTTTTTCAAAAGGATCCTAGTGATGCTTTCACTCTTAGATTTGGTGTTGGAATTTGAGTTTTGAATGGACATTTGTTGGGAAAAAAACATTTTTAAGGTCAAAATAAGTTAAAATTGGTGAAATTTGTCTTGTTTCTTATCCCCCCCCCCACAAACATCAATTAACCAAGTTTAATATGTTTTTTAATCTATGTCAAGTCTCCATAACAAGTTGTCAATATATTTAACATTAATTAAATGTCAATTAATTAATGTTTACGAGAATTTATTTTTGACTGATGAGTATTTTATACTTTTGATATGTTAATTAATTAAAAGACAACACACACACAAAACAACCCTATTTGTTTTTGAAGAGATGGGATTAGGTGACATAATTGAAATTTAATTTAACCATCACATTTATTATATGATAAATGGTTAAAGTAATTGACCTTTTAATTATCAACTTGAGGAACAAAATCCTTATGAGATAATGTGCATTGTATGTGCAAGCCTCAAGTATATTTACAATTGTTTTTTGTAATGCTCTTATAGAAGGAAGTTGTATTCACACTATAAAACATTTGTTGAATTAAATCACACTTGAAAAAATTAAATAACAATCCACTCTTGCATTCAATGGAAATTACTTCTATCAAACACTTCAAGTTGTGTCAAAATTCCACAACTTAATTCCATGGAAATTACTGGACAAATTTAAATCCATCTTATCCTTCGCTGCCTTCTCTCCTCAGCTGGTACATTTGGAATGAAAGAAACTTAACCATATTTGATGCAGGTTCTCCCTCTTCCCAAAAGGTAGCTTACAAATCCATAGGAGCTGCTAGTACTTATGGAATCAAGGCTAAAGTCAATCCATCTTGTATTACCCAAGTAATTATTCCGATTGGAAAAGCTATTGCATGGTTTGACGAAGCATCACAATAAAGGGGTGAAATTAGCGGGCAGGAGGAAAGATAATGATAAACAACAACACATCATATCTATGGACTTACAATTGTGGGCAAGGGTCAAACACCAGGGATGGACTATTGGGGGCTTGGGCCTCTCTAACTTTTTCCATAAGACTGTCAATTTTGGAAACACTTTTGCTTACGAATTCTAAGATTGTAATAGAATGGATAAATAAGAGGGGAGCTCTCTAGGTGGTATCTCTAGAAATATGGAAAGAAAGGATTGAAGAATCTCTTCTACACTTTAGGGATATATCTTTCGCTCACATATATAGAGAAGATAATATGGAAGAAGATAACTTATCAAAGAAGGCGCTGTCAAATATGCCAGGAAATATTTTTTTTACTCAGTGGGAGGATGGTAATGAGGGTCCTACCCATTACTTGAAGTTATTCTAATCCTAATCCAGAGTTAGTTTTTTCTTGCTTATGTTGTGGATGGTTTTTTATTTGCCTTAGTGTTGATCCTTAGTACTTTGAGAGTGTATCCTCTCTTTTGATTCTAGTTCGTAATATGTGTTTTATTTGGATGATGCAAATATGATTCTATGTATTGGTAGCAAGACATAGCTATGTATTGATGCCAGCTCATAGTTTTGTTAAGAGGTCTAATTTTAGAAAGCACAGTTGTATGAAAAATACTTATATTTTTATGAATATAAAGAGAAATTTCCTATGGAAAAAAGTTGTGTCAAAATTCTCATTGACACAGTTGTAGTGTAAAATATTAGCTTAATGTAAAATAATAGCTATGTGATACTTCTTCTAAATCTAAAATATAAACACACAACAAAAGATAACAAATTCAATAGAAAAATATTGAAACAACAAAACACATTTTTTGCTAAGTGGCCCCATTCCTCCTCATAATAGAGTATCGGGACTAGCTATAGTAGAAATAAATGAATTAAGAACTCAATGTTTCTCACGAAGACATATAAATTTGGATCAAACTAGATCCCCTTAGATCATCAAACAAGTCTTCAACAATTCAGAAAATGTGTTTATCGAAAGTTTTCCATCTTATCAAAGAGGCCTTTGACCCTTTTTTATATATGAATTTGTAGTAGTGTGGTAAAAATCATAACAAAAGTCATTAAATTAGCTAATTTGAAAATCAAAGATTCTCAAGTAGCTAGTTTAGATTACTAAATTTATCTTGTATACTAACAAAATATATGTCCAATCACTAGGAATATAGGCAAACTTGATTATATTGGGTTTCCTAATTAGCACTACCAATAACTGTTCAAAAGAAGGAAACAAAGGATTGATCTATAGCAAGGTTTAGGGGCTTCCATAGAAACCTCCAAAAAGAAAATGCCACAAAATAGGGACCCATCATCTTCCCCCAACTAAACTTGTTACACATTCATATGAAACCCTACAATATTCCTATTCATCCTTTATATAAGAGAAATCTATTTGAGAGTGTTTTTCATGGATATTTCTCTATATGAAAGGAGCATGACCATGTTCTCCCCTCAAGTAATATCCCAACTTGAGTTCTACATTACTCCACAATATTGCCTCTTCATGTGCATTCTTGGAAAAAGTGAAGTGATAGTCAAGTGAAGAACACAAAACAAGGGGAAAATGAAACCTCAACCCCAACCAATGTGTCCTATACCTCCTCAAAGAATACATATACAATTTAGACCTATTTAGGGATACATTAAAATTGGGGTGTGAAAGGGTTTCTCTTTTTCTCAAATCAATAGATAGAGCATCCCACCTTTGTTGGGAACCAAGTAAAAAATACAACCCTAATTGATATATTCTTCTCACATTTAGTGAGTGTATCCCTATGAGTATGGAGTATGTGGGTAGAAACACAAGGTTGTTTCAACATTTCTTGATACTCCATTATTACCACAACAGGAACATGATATTCACCCCTGACCCATAAATTGGTTGATCTCTTTGCATCTTTCAAATTTTCCCATGATTTATTCCAATGATCTTGGTGTGCTATGAAGGAAGTGAAAGTTCTTAATTTAATATCACCCACAAAGGGGTTGAGGTTCCATTTTCTTTGATCAACCAACAAATACTCATGTTGATACAATTCACACAATAAATTCTTGTCCTCTTCATCAAAACAAAGTATAATTTGTATAATTGATCTGCTATGTGAACATTACAAGACTTACTTGCAACTAGAGAATGAATATGGAAATATATCTATTGCTACTTTAAAGAAAATAACATATACAAGGGAAGGTGATATATAGGAAAGGGATTCATGAGCCAAATGGAACATATTCTCTTTGTCCAATTTTAATTAATGAACAAATCTTAGGGATTCTTGAAGACTCTACCATTATCTCCAAAGATACTCCCATCTTTCCCTTGTTTGGGAATATAAAATTCATCCCACCACTATTAAATTCTATGAATATATTGAAGACATTAATTTAATGATATCACACCCCGACCTAATGACAACAAGATTCCTCCATTTTTCCACTTTGGTCCTCAATTGAATGATTTCAAATGGATTTGATGCTAAGGTTTGAAGCATAGAATTTTGTGGCATAACATCTCCTTCAGCTACTAATTTCTTTATCATATCCTCAAATGAATTTTCCTCTAGGGTATCCCCATTTGTTATTGGCACCTCCCCAACTCGAGCTTCCATTGAAACTTTTGTAAACTTTACCAAAATATTAGGAATAGTCTCCTCTTACACCTTTGATGCAATTTATATAACCTTTGTCACAATCTCAATTGTAATTTCTTCTTGAATCCATTCCATGTATTTTGTGGGAGTTGTGACCTCAATGGTCTTTCTAGTAGGAATTGCTTCATCAATTTCTATAGTAATACCAACAATAGCAAATTTTATAGAAATTTCAATCTAAACAACTTTTATATCAACTTCAACTTCAGTAGGCCTTGTAGTAATGTCAATGTTAGAGGGTTCTATTTCCCCATCAATAAAAACTGCTTCTAGACCACCCTCTTAGGGGTGCATTGATGTTGCTTCGATGAGCTCTCCTACTCATACATGCCAGTTCCAACATGATCTTCCAGTCCTTCCAATCCAACATCATCCATGAGCTCCTTTAGATAGGTCTACCATTGTATATTAGCTCCTATGATTTATACTTTATAAGATATGTGCTTTCACATATGGTACTTCATGCTTCATCTTTTTAGTTTATGTGTTATGATTTCATGTGTGGGTTTCTTGTCTAGAAGTGGCATGATGGTTTCTAACCTATTTTTAAAGTAATAAACATTGGTTATATATTATAAAACTTCTCAACGCTAATAATTTTATTATTTTATCTTGTTTTACCATGGGGGTACATGTTGTCCTTAGATAAATGTTGTCTTGACTTAAGACTAATTGTATTATTGGTGATCTGGTTGAGTAGCATGTCCATATCATAACCAGATATAACACTTTCCATCATTTCCTTTCACTACCATCATGTACATAAAATAAATACTATCCATGCTTACATTTGACTTATCAAATGTCATCCAACAAGGTCTAAATGAAGAAAAATGTAAGGAAAATTCAAAAATAAAGAAAAAAAGGCTATCGATGAAGTGAAATAATGTTTCAAAATGAAATAATACTAAGGCTAGAGTTATGCTACCTCATTAAAAAGGCTTAGCCCCAAATTCCTATGCTAAAAAAACACATATCTAAAGAAAAAAGACTAAGAAAAATCAAAGAAAATGTAAAAAGGAATAAAAAAGGTACCAAGGTGGTAACTCTAAGAAAAGTTCCCTCTCAAAGGCTTACAAGTATAAAAAATGAATATTCCTAGCTCAAAAAGGCTAGTTGGACCAGTAAACGACTTTATACATCATTAAAAAATGACTTTGAGGGTCAAAACATAAAGTTCCCCTTCGCTTTCTATCACGTGTTCATAAAATTCACCTATCTCTAACCAAATTACCTAGAAATACCCTTTTTCCTAGGCATTAACACATGTAATAGGGGTAAAAGTTATCCTACCATGTTAAAGTTAGGAAATTTATAAAATTAACCTATATTAAGTTGTTGTTAGAGGATATTATTTGATGTTTGTTTCCTAATGACTTGTTTTGAAGCTTGATGCATCATTATAGGTGGGCACCCCACATTGGGATCCGTGCACTATGCCTCAATATCTATGTCACTACCTCAATATCTATGTACTTGCATTAGGATCTATGTACCTATATTCAGCCATATCTACTCATAGTGGGATCCATGCAAATTTTATTGGGATTTGTGTCATTACATTGGGATATGTGACAACACAGTGGAGGATGACGAGGATGCCACATCATCATTGAGGTGTCCACATCATTGTTTTGTACATTGGTAAGCATATGGAGCATGCATGAGCCACTTGGATGTTTATCTACTTGGCACATGTGAATATCCTTCTCAAGAGCACATGTTTTTAGGGTGGACATCTTCAAAGACATTTATCTTTTGACAGAGTGCCCATAATTTTGCTAGATCAATTCCATAAGATGCAAAATTGCTACAAGGTTTTTGAAATGGGGTGATAATAGAAAAACGGGAAAAAATTGACCAAATTATGATGTTGTTGGAATTTGTTGCACGAAAATTATCATTACATTTTGGAGCCACACAAGTGAAGCCTCTAGAAGCTTATAGAATGGGTGCACCTCATCTTCTACTTGTTCTCACACATAAGAATGAGTTTTTGCATGATTTTGGGGGTTAGTTAGGGGGCACCCTTGTTCTAGGGCCTCCTTTTGACCCACATGTGTGAAACTAGTTGTTATTTTCTCACTTAGAGGAGGGCGCCCTAGATTTGAGGAGTTTTCCATGGTTTTGACTTGGGAGCATGGTTTAAAGCTCATGGTTTTATTCTAGCACATGGTGTGAGCACATGGTTCATCCTAGATCATGGTTTTCATTGTATGGTTTTGAGAGGTTCCTCACTTATTTAAGGAGGGCATCACTCTCATTTAGCATTGTTGGAAATGCAATAAAAACGCTTATTTTTTCAATGTTGGAGTGTTTTCTTCTCTACTTTCATGTGTACATTGTCCTAGGATGATTATAGAAGGGATTTGGCATGCAAATTTCATTGAAGAAATGGTTATTGCAAGGCATACGATGAAAACACGGTATGATCAATATCTATTTTGTTTCTTTGTGATTTTTTAAAGCTATGTCTTAGTATTGAATTTGAATACCTCAGGGTTTTAAATTCTTACCTTAGATGTATGTTTTAATTAATCAAATTTGCAATACTTAGGATAGATCTAGAACTAGTTTAACATCACTATGAATTTTCTTTAATCCAAGTACCCTAGATCGATGATTTCCAAGCATTATCTAAGAATATGTATGGAGACTTCAATTATCAAAGGAGAAAAGGGAAATTATTCAAAAATATGGTTAAGACTCCATGCTCAATGGTGACAATTAGGGTTTCTTTTCTTTTCTATCCATCCCAATTTTTTTAAAATTCCCCCCTTTAATGTGCATGCAATCTAGGGTTTTAAAGGAATTAATTTGAATTCGATTGCTAGACCTAAGTTAGTATTAAATTGCTAAATCTAATCTAACTTGGATTTCATTTATGCTAGCTCTTTATCCCATGCATAATCTTTAAGTTGGAATAACTAAGCTATCCTAGCTAGCTGAAAATTTGGGTTTGGATCTTGAATTTTAAGTTTAGTTTTTTTTTCCATATCTAACTTAATATCTTGCATGAACTCTAATGTACCTAATTCATACATCTTTAATTAGGTTTATCTTAATGCTAGAAAAACACATAATAATTTGATGACAATAGATTTTTTCAATCTTGTTTTCATTCATAGCTTAATAAATGGCCTAATAACTTGGATTGAAATTGGGTATTCATGCAATGTTTGCCATTTATTGAGGTCTTAAGACTCTAAAATAATGAATTTATGCATCATCTAATGAAATTCCTTGGTTGCTATGTAAATGATCCAAATATCTTGTGGTTTTGAGGAATAAGGGTTTAAGAATATTTGTTTCAACGTGTGAGCATAAATATTCACATTTGAACAATGTTTGAGTCTTGTCATAAGCATAAATCCTAATTATTGCAAATCAATAAGCTGGAATGACTTGACATATGGGTTGGATGTCTTACATGTGTAAGCTCTCTTTAAGATCTAAAGAGCGTACTAAAATATTTTTTCAAATATTGACTTATCTTGAGTTCATTTGATGACAAACTTGTGCATGGGAATACATGCTTAAATATCAAATTTCATTTATTTTCTAGAAGCATATTAGGGATGGCAGCCACTTCAGTCACTGTTGTTGCACCGATTCTCAACACTTAACATACATAAACAACCATATTAATCACTTTGGTAAATGCTCTTAAATTTGGATCTTTTTGTTCTCTACTTGAGATGATATATTCTTATTTGTGACTGTTACTTCATTTGGATGCTTAAAAAAAATCATAGAATTCAATACACAACAACATATTTTAAGCCACCTAATGATCACTTTAAATATCATTGCATGTATAATAATCCCTCCTTAATGATGCTTTCACATATTTCTCATTGAATTATAATCGACATTTCATTGGTTTATAATAATAGCAGTGAGTAAGTAGATTATTGGTTGGCATTTAAATCCATATATCAACATGCTTTAAATTTAATTAAATATTATTGTTGATGAGCATTTTCAAGGTTAATGGTTGGATGCCATTCCAAATTTCCAAGTTAGTGTATGAAATCTGATTAAAATTAGCTATTATTAAGTGAGAAATTTAATTAAATATTATTGTTGATGAGCATTTTCAAGGTTAATGGTTGGATGCCATTCCAAATTTCCAAGTTAGTGTATGAAATCTGATTAAAATTAGCTATTATTAAGTGAGAAATTTAATTAAATATTATTGTTGATGAGCATTTTCAAGGTTAATGGGTGGATGCCATTCCAAATTTCCAAGTTAGTGTATGAAATCTGATTAAAATTAGCTATTATTAAGTGAGTAAGTAGATTATTGGTTGGCAATTAAATCCATATACCAACATGCTTTAAATTTAATTAAATATTATTTTTGATGAGCATTTCTAAGGTTAATGGTTGGATGGCATTTCAAATTCCCAAGTTAGTGTATGAAATCTGATTAAAATTAGTTATTATTAACTCTGATATATATAACAACAGTGGGTAAATAGACCTTTTACATAACCATTGGCATAGAATTTCAAATAGTGATTGAATCTCCTAATTATGGAGTTTTTAATGCTGGATGGACATGGTGGAACAAATGACATAATTTCTTGATTCAATCCTTATGATACTTTGTGTGGGAAATGATAACATCTTAAATATTTCAATGATGTCATGGTTGTTAATGATGTCCCTTTAAGCTAATAAAAGCTGAGTAAGCTTAACTCACTTTGTTTCATATTCCTTTTTATTGTTTTTCTAGCATTTCATGATCACACCTTTAACAAGAACACTTGTCTAAGTAACATATCATTTTTAACATACCCATCACCAATAAACCCAAATATTTGATTTGATATCAATCTGTCACATACATGTCACCAACAACCTAAATATTTACTCTGATATTGATTTGTAACGTACCCACCTTCCTGGGTACCTATAAATTCTTCTTCTTGGGAAAATTATGAATTATGATACCAATTATTAGAATCAAGAAACATAATACTAGCACATTCAATAATCAAGAATCATGTTAAACTATAAAAGAAATGAATAACATGCCATCCACAACATTAAAAACAAACATGCAAGTTATAAACTCAATACATCTTAGAGATAATTAATACCCAACGAAATATATAAATTACACATAAAACACATAGATCACTTATCTTTAAATAAACCATTCACCAACTGGTTGTTGACATTGGACCTTCCACCCAACCATAAACACTGTTGTTATAGCTCTCAACAACATGTCACCCTTGATCCAGGGCTATGAATCAAAAAAGGTGGGTCTTAGGCCGAATCTAAAACACACAACAATTAGATAACAAGATCTCATGGTTTTCCCAACCACACAACAATCCTAGTTTACCATCTCTCTTCCCCTTCAGCCTACACAACCCAAATAAATGAACTCGTTTATTTGCAATGCATTCCCTCAGGCTATTCCACTTCTTTTCCAAGGCTCCAGTGCTATTAGTAAGGAAATATCAATGTTGAAAACATCAAGGATTCTTAGCTGTGGACAATTCTTTCACAACTTCCATCAATCTCATGCATGGAAACATCCATTCCTTCCTGGAATAATCAACAATTACTTACAACCAAAAAGCAATGGATCTTTTCTTCCCATAATTCATTTTCCATGCCTAGACCAAGAACAAGAATGAATGAGGAACCCTGAAAACAACAAAAAATGAGGTTTATGCAATAAAGCACCACATGGCCTTCCCCAAGAAGTTAATGTAACCACTTTCCCCATCTAAAACCAAGATGGGTAAATAAAATATAATAAAAAGACTTAGCCCCTTTAGCCCCCTCTCTTGTGGAAATATACCCCCATATCTCTATCTTTATTCATCTTGTATCTAGCGATGTATTTTATTAATATATTCAAAGTATTACATTTCATCAAATAAACAAATACATTATTAATATGGGGACTCAAAATTTCAACAATCCTGAAAAAGTCACGGGTACTCTTCCTGCATGGAATTTTCATTTTCCCAAGTATCATATTCATTACCATAGTTGGTCCACTCAAATTTTTCCAATCATATGGCTCAATTCTTGAGCACCTTGATCTTTCTGCTCAATATGCGCACCCACTGGACATGAAAGTCTCATGTTGGCTCCACCTGAATCAATTTCCAATCAATAAGATGGTTATGATCATGTACATACTTTTTCAACAAATATACATGAAATACATTATGCACATTCATGGAAGCATGAAACGCAAGCATGTATGCTATTGGCTCTATTATGTCCAATATCTCAAATGGACCATAAAATCTAGCCGCTATCTTGGTACAACTGCCCATCTTTAATGAGCTCTTCTTGGGCTTCACTTTCAAAAGCACATGCTCTCCCACTTTAAATTCTCTACATGTCCTATTCTTATCTATATAATTCTTCTATCTATTTTTTGCTACTTTGAAATTCTGCTTAATTTTAACCATCCGATCTTCTATATCCTTGAGCAATTATGGCCCAAGTACTATTATGTCTACTGGTTTGTCCCAACTCACTGGAGTATTGAATTTTCTACCATAAAAATATTCCAATGGGCTCATCTTCAATGAAGCTTGATACCTATTATTATAGGCAAACTCAACCAAATGCAAGTAGTATTCCCACTTAGATGGCTTATCCATCACATACATTCTCAACATGTCTTCAATCACTTGGTTGAATCTATCTGTCTTCCCATCTGACTATGGATGGTATGTTGTACTAAAATTTAGATTTATACGACATCGTTTAAACAATCCTCTCCAAAAATTTGAAGTAAAATTTGTATCTCTATCTGAAATAATTGCCTTAGGTATTCCATGCAACCTAGCAACTTCCCTCATGTAAATTTCTGGAATATTAATTGTTGTATGAGTTATTTTTACGAAAACAAAGTGAAAAGACTTTGTCAGTTTATCCACCACTAGCATTATTGAATCATGTTGCCTTTTTGTCCTAGGCAATTTAGTAATGAAATCAATGGTTACCACTTCCCATTTCTTCTTTAGAATTGACAATGGCTGTAGAAAACCCATTGGGTGTCTATGCTAAGATTTCACTCTCTAAAATTCCATACATATGGCAATGTAATCAACAACATCCTTCATCATTCTAGGCCAAAATTATTATCTTCTTATTGCTACAATTGTTTTCTGGTAACCAAGATGTTTGACATATGAAACATTATGCATTTCTTTTAATACCAAATTATGAAGTTCTCCAGAACTAGGAACATCAATTATGTTTTTATGCATAAGTACTCCATGTTCTTTCATCTTATATTCTTAAAATTTTTGTTGTACATTTTCCTTCTATAATATTTCTTTTACGTATAGGTAATGCTGGTCTATAACGACAAGATCTAAAATTATGATCTTTAAATCTGAACTATGCATACTAATGGTTGTAACATGCATAATATGTACTCTTTTGTTGAGTGCATCAACAACATTATTTTATTTTCCTTTGATATGATTCATGTCAAAGTCATACTCACTTAAAAATTCCATCCATCTTGTCTTCCTGACATTTAAAGTTGGTTTCTCAAAAATGTATTTTATACCACCATGGTCTATCCTTAATACAATTTTCTTTCCCATGAAATACTTCCTCCACATATTCAATGCACAAACTATGGCAAGAAGATCCAAATCATGGGTGGCATAATTCCTCTCATGTTCTTTAATCTTTATGGACTCATAACTAATGGCATGTCCATTATGAGTGAGGACTCCACTAATTCCTTCTTTGCATGCATATGTACATACCGAAAAATTCTCATTTGAGTCAATAATCTTCAAAATAGGTGCACTGGTAAGTAACTCCTTCAACAAATTAAATTTATCTTCACACTTCGTTGTCAATTCAAAATTAATTCCCTTCTTTGGCAAAGAATCTTGCTATAAATTTTAATTTTAGAGAATCCTGTTATAAATCTTTTGTAGTATCCAGATAATCTCATGGAAGATCTGACTTATGAAACATTCCTTGGTGTTGGCCATCCTCTAATGACTTCAATATTATCTAGATCTACTGCTATACCTTCCTTTGAAATAATGGATCTTCTCTTGGTAAAAATAACACTTGCTTATCTTGAAATACAATTGATGTTTCCTTAGAACTCGCAGAACCAACCTCAAGTGATGCTCATGCTTTTCCTCAGATTTAGAATAGATAAGTATGTCATCCAAGAACACAATGAAAAAATTATCCATATAATTTATGAATATGTCATTCATTAAACACATAAAGACAATTGGTGCATTCGTCAATTCAAATGGCACCATTACAAATTCATAATGTTCATACCTGGTTCTAAAAGTTGTCTTAATGATGTAATCGTCCTTGATTCTCACCTGGTGATATCCCGATCTCAAGTCTATCTTTGAAATATCTTTGCTCCTCTTAGCTGGTCAAAGGAGTCATCAATTATGGGTAGAGGGTATTTGTTATCCATAGTGGCTTTATTCAACTATCTAAAGTCAATACGCAACCACAATGTTCCATATTTATTTTTCAAAAGGAGTATTGGTGCTCTCGAAGGTGAAACACTTGGGTATATGTACCCTTTCTTAAAAAAATATTCTAGTTGCATTCGTAACTCTTTTATTTTTGGTTGTGTATTCATTCTATAAGTAGTTTTTGAAACTGGGGCAATTCCTAGTACTAAATCAATAGGTAAATATATATCCCTCTTTGGTGGTAATCCCAGTGTTTCTTGGAATGCATCTTCAAACTATTGCAATACTGAAAAATATTCAAGACTTGGCCCTTTGGTCTTTTCTAGCTCCTACACATGAGTTGCATATAATTGACATCCTTTCCTAAAATATCTCTTCAGTTGTAAGGATCAAAAATCCTTTATAGAAATGGGTCTTGGAATTCCTTACAAAATGATTTGTTTTCCTTCTTCATCAAGACATGTAAATGTCTTTTTTTGAAAATCTAGGATAACATGATGCTTGTCCAACCAATCTATTCCAATTAGGATATCATAATATCCCAATGGTATGATATTTAGATCAACATTAGTATGCACTCCATTCATATTTATTGGACAATCTTTGCTAGTCTCATTGATCCTTCTTTTGGTTATAGTAGCTAGCTGAACCAAACTTGATTTTTCAAGCTTACTTTTCTTCAAATGAAATTCGTCCACTATTTTAGGATCAATGTAACTATGACTTGCTCTTGAATAAATTAAAAAAAAAAAGATGATTAATGATCTTAAATTCCACCTCAATCATATAAGATTGGTGTTCTGCTTGCCGATCTTTCAAGGCTACATATATTCTTGGAATATTTCTACCCATGTCTTCTATTGTAGTAGCCTCTTGGATGTTTTGCAATGTCCTCATCTTGTATTCTCTGTGAGGGAAATCCTTGTACATGTGATCTTCTTTACATCCCTATAATTTTATTGGCGGTCTTCCCCTTTTTCCAAAGGATTCTTCCCTCTTGGATTCATTCGTAGTAGGTGGATATTACTTATTTGTATTAGAACTATTTATGTTAAAATGAGGTTTGAATCCCTTCCTTCTCTAATCAGATTTATCCTTCTTCTCATCCTTCCAATATTTTTGCAAAGATTCTCTTCCCTTGCCTTGCTCATACAGGTACTTAGCCTTTCAAATGGTCTCCACCAAAGTTATGGGTTCATCATATTGAATATTATCTTTATAGAAATGTGACAGTCCACTCAAAAACCTCTATATATTCATCTTTTCATCCCTGATAAACCCCACATACTTCATCAATTCCAAGAACTTCTTTTCATATTCTCCCATGGTCATGTTCCCCAACCTGAGTTCAAAGAACTCTTGCATCTTCTTGTCATAATAGTGCTATGAAAGATACTCATTTTGAAAATATTTCTTGAACTACTTCCAAGTAATCCTATTCTCATCAATGTGATCAACTTGATTCAACTGATCCCACCACATAGTATCTTTTCCATGCAAATGGTATGTGGCAATCCTAACTTCTAGGTTAGATGAGTAGTTGTGCAACTAAAAATACTTTCTATTTTCAAACGACTAGGCTTCATTATCTTTCCGTTCTCTTTTACCATCAAAGGATAGTGTCTTAAGCTTCCTAAGCTCTCCTTGCAAATTGTCCAACTCATATCTTGTTCTTTGATGCCTAAAACGAGACACTTTTGGATTGCTTCTTGACTCCTCAGACACATAAAAATTCCTAGTTGAGTTAAGAGGTGGATGATTTATGTGAGTTCTACTAGCACTTCTAGAGTGATTGGGTCTTATGTAGTTATCCCTTCTTTCATGATGACTTCTTTCTTTCTC
The DNA here is from genome assembly GCA_000966675.3 of Picea glauca. Lineage (NCBI taxonomy): Eukaryota > Viridiplantae > Streptophyta > Pinopsida > Pinales > Pinaceae > Picea > Picea glauca. Next base: position 39,654 of record JZKD02S2185152.1, read on the forward strand.
ATGTCTTGAGCCTGATCCATTATTCACTTTCCTCTGCAACTGATTTAGGCTTTGCATCATTTGAGCATCTATTTGATTATTCTCCTCCCGTAGTCTCATTATCAACTATATAAATCTTCACTTATATTCTAATACTTCTCATAGTCTTTACCAATTCTGTTGGTTCCACTCTGCTCCTATGTCCATCAGATTCTATTTCAACATTACCCACACTTATATTTTGGCCTTTGGCTTGTCTCTCATGACTGTAGGCTCTTTGTACATCATCCATGGCTCTAATATGAAATCATAGGATTGAATTTATCTTCTTATACCTCTAATTCCAAAAAATGTGCAATAAACCATTTTCGTTAGAATTATATATATTATAGAAATTTGTCAATTAATGTTATAAGTGTTTCTTCTTCTCAATTCATGAAGAATGATGTCATAATTATCCAAATTTTAATAATTCCAAGTTATTATCCTTTGCATCATATTTCCAATGACTATTGTTATTCTCCAATCCTATCCCTATGTTGAAAGTTATGAATTCCTGAAAAAAAACAATTTTCACCCCATTTATACATTTTCTCCACGTGTGCAATTTTACTAAAAGGCGAACTTCTGACAACTGTGAAAGAAAATCAATAAAGAACCATGGAAATTTTTGTATCAGGAACCGACAATACTCATGATGGTGAAGGCACAACAACCTTCATTTTATTCATCTATTTCTCTAGTAAGATTCTACAACAATCTGGAATTTGCAACTTTGTCTTTTTTACAATTTTTCCAAACTTAGAAATTTTAGAAAAATAGGCTATCTCTCAATTTGTAGACTTCTGGAAAACATTTACTAAACCAAAGATGTCTGTCTTGATTAGTATGAAAAACGTTGATTAAATATAATTTTCTATTTTTGTTATATGGGATCACTTTTCATCTAAAAATCCCCAAAACACCCCAAAAAGTGGCTTGGAATAGTAGATTTTGGCCTATTTCAGCATTCTCTTTCCAAACCCATTAGAGTTTTGTTGGGCCCCAACAACTCCCCCTATATTTTTACAAAATTTAAAGGGTCCCTATTATAATCTTGATAATTATAATGAACTACAGAATCAACCTTTTCAGATAGTTCCATTCCTTGGCTTGGTTTGAAACAAACCTAAGACATTCACTTTAGTATGAGATATTTATTACAAGAGTATATGTCAAAAGTTAGAAACGAGCATAAAAATCTCAATTTAAACAAAAACGTTAATTTTGATCAAATGTTTACTTTCCTTTAAATTATGATTATGTGTTAATTCTTTTGCTCATTAGCAAGTTTGACTATTTTGAATAATGTGTTCAATACTTCATCAAATAATATCTTGGTTGGTTTCTCATTTTTATGAAATCATTTGGTGATGTTAATTAATTATTATTATTTTTTTCATTTTGCATTTCATTTCAAAATAATAATAATCAAAGAATTATCTATCATTTGTTTGATTTTATAAAAAACTAAAATTAATATTTTTTCTCCATTAACTTGAAGCTTCTAGATTATATTTGAAAACAAATTATAAATAATGTTTGTTTATAAGTTATAGTTAGTTTAAATTCATTTTT
>JZKD02S2185163.1:0-10559 GCA_000966675.3 Picea glauca
TTAAAAATGATATTTTCCACTATATTTAAAAACATATGGAACCATAAATTAATTAAGGAGACCAAAAGTGGTATTTTCAAAAATGTAAATGGTAAAAACAAAAATTAAGATTGAAAGAAGCATGGAAAATGACTAAAAACATTATTGATAAAAAAAAATAATAAATTGAAAATAAATGAAAAAATAAGCATTTAAAAAAAAAAGTGGAAACATTATGTATGAGAAAATTTAAAATATAAAAAAACCACCTAAAATGGAAGTGGGGTGCTACTTGTAGCACCATTTTTAAAAACGGGGTAAAAAACTTGACCCCCCAAAAAACGAGAACTTTGTAGAGTTCTCGTTAAGATGGTAACTATGTTACTCACTAATTGCATAAGAACCTATCAAATCGGAGGTGGACGCTAAAGAGCAACAAGTCATGGTAGAACCTTGTATATGCATATCCTCCTATATAGCTAGAAGTTTTTGCAACTTATTTACCTATGCAAACTAGTATGCATGGTTGATGCATAATAATGATACTTTGATAGGAACATAGACCCAAGATGTTGTTGCATAGTTTCTTTAGGATGAAGCAAGACTTTGAGAGTGGGGGAGATGTTGGGAGGCCTCTTATTCCCTTGTAAAATTCATCATACATTAATACATTAGACATTAGAATAAGTGAATATATGAATTTATATGTAATAAAGTACACGATGAAAAAAATTTAATGAATGATTAGTTGGAGTGGGTACAATTGCTCCAACCATCTCTCTATTGTATAAATACCCTTGAAGAAGGAATATGAACTTGGTTTGTTAACCTTCCCATCATACATCTTGAGTATTTATGTGTGTTTGATTGGTGTGCTTGTTACAATGTAGTCTCTTCTTGAATGCATGTGTGTAATCTAGAAGATTGCAACATTGGTTATGAGTAAGAAGGAAATATCATTTTAACTACAAATTATGGATATGCCAAGATATTGTGTAAGTGGTTAGACCGTGATAATTTTAAGTGATCAATCATTGGTTGTCTTTGTGTTGTAGTTTGATGAGAAAATATAATGTGTTGAGGGATCTAACTACACACTAAAATAGATAATGACATGAAGGATGTAAAGTTGAAAGTCTATGGGATGAAAATAAAAAGGGATTACTTCAATAACTAGGTCTATAAAATATTTAAATAAATCTCGATAGTAAGGAAATCATCCCCATCAATATTGCAAAAGGTCGCTACTTTACCCATCCACCAATTACCAAAGAAAATTCCCAAAATAAAGAAAGGATTGGGAAAGGAAGTATAGTTAATGAAGGGGGCATGTAGATATATCCATAGGGGATATGGATTCTCATTGGCAGGGATCAAGGTGTATTACACCATGGTGACTCCATTAAGGCTATAAACATTCATGGATAGTGGAGAAACACATGAGGGATAACATATGTATGCTTAGTGAAAATATTCTTACCCTAAATCTATTAAGTCCTATGACCAAGAATTCAACCTAGATTGTTGATGCATGATTTGAGAGAATGAACCTCATGATATTATTATTCCAATATAGTATATGATTTTTTAAAGTTGGTATATAAGTATGACCATTTAACCCCTCATGAAGAAAGTTTCTCAAGGACCCACTACATATTGATTTTAAAATTCTTTTGAGAAATGAAAATAAGAGATCATCCATGATTCATGCTCACAATGTAGCAATACTTAGTGAAATTTTGTGGTTTCATCTAGTGTGTCACCATTTTTTTATGCCTCAACTAGCCTTAAGTCAATCACCTTGGTGACACCGCTTTAAAATTTTAATCCAACATCATCAATTGGACTCTTCTCTCATTTAGATTTATTATTTTACATTTAGTTGATGATTGTGGTTTTCTGGCCAGAATTACACTTAATGGCTACATGTTTGATATATCTATTTTCTAATGCAATCATGATATTTTACAATAATTGCATTGTCAAATTGGTTTTGTTTCATAGGTATTGATTTTCCCACACTTGTCACATTGCATGCACTGTGGTTTACATTTCTACTACTCATGGTTGTGATTGGATCCAACTTGATTGAAAGTATTGTGCAACCTATCTAAGTCCTTGAAATTATTTTACAACATTGACTGACTCGTGACTGAGTTTTAAGCAAAATCAACAATTTCGCCAAGCATTGGGTATTAGGTACTCTTGACATCAATGGACCATTTTCTCTAGGTAAACATCAATTAGATGATTATGAATCCTACCAATTTCAACAAACAAATTGAAATCATGTACAACAAAGATGCAAGACAAGTAGATAGAACTCGATTTTGACAAAGCACCATCCTGAATAATACACTTATGATTGAAAAGCATTTGCATGTAAGATACAGTCCCAACCAAAACCATATTCTGATCTTTGGAAATGGCCACCTATATTTTTTTGGGTCTTCAAAACTCAATGAAATATATAGAACTAAAATTTGGCACCCATAAGTATGAAATTGCATGGTTAAAGTTTTCTACCAAGAAGACAATTGGAACTTCATTGGTCATGAATATTGTAAAACTAACATTGAATCTAAATGTGTAACCATCAATTTGAAAGTCCCACCTATCCTTTATTCTCTACAAAAAAAAATGCCTCAACAAACAATCCAACGTCACAAGGGTGATTATAGTCTTTAAAAGTCAAGTAACCAAGAGGTTTCACCACATCCCCTTTTTAATTTTAATTCCAATCATTGAAATAGAAATGTATTCCAATTCCAATTGAAAAATTCATTGGCTTCGTCTTCCTTTGAAATCCTTCTCTAATTCAAACATTGGAATATGCTTATCGACCTTTTTTTAAAGAAGAGGCTGAAGGACTTTCATTAGTCCCTTATTTAAAAATTCCCAACAACATCTTTTAATTGTCCCCATTGACATCTTGAAGAACCCCCTAATGAATTATTTTAAATATTCCAAAAGTTATCTTTCAAAACCATGAGATCTTATGAAACCTCCCCACAACATCTTTCAAAACCTCCCAATGATATATTTCAAAATTTCAAAACTTCTTGACGAAATATTTCAAAGTCTCGAGATAGATTCTTTCAAATATTCCAAATAAATTCTTTCAAAAAGTCCCAACGAGATATTTTGAAAGCTCTTGAAAATATTATCTAATTCCTCTTGACGAACTCTTTCGAATCTTCTTTATGACTTCTTTCAAAACCTCCTATGAGATCTTTTGAAACATCCTGACAATATCTTTTGATTTCTCTCAATGAGGTGTCTCGATGGCTTCTTTGAAACCTTCTCAATAATATATTTTAAAACCTTTGGATGACATATTTTAAAGCCTCTTGATGAGATCTTTTGAAACCTCTCAATTTCTTCTTTAAAAAAACTCTAAACATATTTGAAAATATCTCAACAAGATCTTTTGAAGCCTCCCAATGGAACATATCTTGGAACCTCCAAATAGACTCTTTGAAAACGTCCCAATGGAAACTTTAAAATCCTCCTGATGAAATATTTTGATGCCCCCTCCCAATGGCTTCTTTTGAATCCCCCAATGGAATTTTTAAAAAGTAAATAACTTTTTACCACAACCCCCATTTTGGGCACTCTTTAAACTACAACCCCCATTTTGGGCACTCTGTAAACTAGTGGAAAGGTATTAAAAAAACCTATAGTATTATAAGTTTTCTCTAATTCTTCATGGATTTTTTTCAATTTGCAAATTACAATTACAGGAAATCTTTTGACATGAAAAAATATTTCAAAAACTTTTCCATAACTTTTGATGTCAATCTCAATTTTTTGTGCTCTTTATATTGTTGTAAAATTCTTGATGACATATATAAATTTTATTTTCTACACTTTTTATGATTCCACACCCATTGTTTCATATTTATAAAAGAAAAAACAAAGAATCTTTTGACAAGAAAGATATATGGTAGAAGAGAGTAAAATGTTATACAAAAGCCAAGTGAAGCTCTTCATAACTTGTCTTTCATAAATCTTAGAGAGAGACCAAGGATAAAATGTAAATTCCTTAATCACAATCTTTTCAAAATAAAATAAAAATGTTTACAAAGTTTATATGACATCACATATTTCATGTACAAAATGAGATATCAATAAGCTATATAAGGCTCATAAATCACTTTTGATTCATGGAAATTATGTCTCCTCACTTCACATCATAAAATTCAACAACCCTAATTGGAGTATGAAATTCATGATAAAATTATATGTAATACTTAATTAGTATAGATTGAGCAAAGCCTTGATTTGTATATTTCACTTCATTCATATTTTTGTATGATTAAATCAACCAATTGATTAAGTGTGCTCCTAATTCATTCTATATGTCTTTCCACCATCTCAATTAGGTATGAGATTATCATATTTACATTGTATGAATGTTGTACCTATAGAAAGGAGGCATCGGTGTCATGGGAGTAAATTCAAGCACACTATTAAGTAGTACCTTCTCTTGAAGGAGCACTTTTGTTGATGTGTAGATTGTTCACAAATCTATAAAAAAACATCATGAGGATAAAAACACCCTACATTTTTAAAGAGGTGGTACTCCTCTGTTATTGCTTAAAATAAATTATGAAAATACAATTTAAAATATAAAAAGTATATTCACAAAGTAAGGTTCCTGAGAAAAGGACCAAGAACTTGTTTGAAATTGAAAATATGATATTTTCACAATATTATATAGAAATAAAGAAAACATTTTATAAGATTAACACATCCATCACAATATAAGTAAGATTTGGTCACATTCATAAGACAGAAAAATATAAGTCCACAATGCAAATAAATTTAACTAAGTATCACATTTAAAACTGAAAGAGAATTTGATAGGCACACTCCAAAAATATCATACTTAGAAATTCAAAAGTCCAAGAAATCATTAAAGTTGTGCCCTGAAATAGTTTTCTAGGGAGTTCAAAAATAATTGTTTGGTTTTACAATGAAAAGTAAAATTAACATGAAAGCATTTGTCCAAATAGACTGGTATGGGGCTCTCTTGGAACTTTAAGAGATAGACTTGGACCTAGAAGAAAAGGAGGAAAACGATCAGAAATCAGTTATGAATTCTCAAAGAAAGAAAAGACGCAATTGGGTGACTTCTAAGCAAGTATAGAAGATAAGAAATTATGAAAGATGACCACTTGACTTATTGTGATGGAATCTCTATCTTTTTATCTGCTCGTTAGGATGTCTTTTATACTTTCCTTTGTTGGAACTACCTGACCAGTTGCAACTACTTCTTCTTGATCTTATTCAATTATTTTAATTAAGGTGTTCTTTAACCAATTTTCGATATATTCTCTCATCAGTGCCATGGTATTTCTTGTCTCACTTTAATATCAAATAATGAATTTCCCATATCTTTAAAATCCATCAAGAGTTGATGAAGGGTATCCTCAATGTCATCATTTTTATTCACATAACACACCAACCAAATATCTACCTTTGTTTCTAAATATTCGATTAGGTTGTTGAACTTTTCTACTAATGCAATCTTTAATGAGTCCAACTTCTCCTCCATTTGTTCCTTCGACATGAGTATTGAATTTATAATCAAGCGTGGGTCCTCCACATCTTCAGTTGACCCAACTAGTTCTAATTCAATCAAATTTAAATATAATTCTCCTCTTTTTACACTTATGACATCACACTTAGCTAACATTTCTTTTAAACTTTTATCCTCTTTAACCAACATACATTTAATTGTTTTATATGGATTGCTAAAGGCAAATCCTCTTCTTTTCTCTGAAAATCACTAAGACTTGAAACCTTTGTAACAAAAGTAGAAATGAATCCTTTGCAAAATTCTTCATTGTTTTCAAGGTGTGCTTGAAGTTATTGCCTAAAATTTTTCATTCTAGATCCTAGAGAAATAAAGTTTGTTTCCAAATCCCAGGTTTCAAGAATCAGGGACATTCTATTTTGTATTTTTTCACCGACGTATATTATAGCAACAAGCATACTTCATTTTCCATTTAATCTTGAGCTTGATTCTAGTCTTGTTTCAAGAATTTTCAAGGGTTGTATGGTGACAATAAGACTAGAAAATAGTGTGGGGGGCATCAAAGCATTTTCCAATACTCTAACTTTGTCTTTTAAAATATTATTTTCGTTCTCTATATGTCCAATTGAAAATTTTAAAGCTTCTCCCATGGATTCATGGAACTCTATGACCTTGGAGGGTGGAACTCCATGAAATTCAAATTATATTTTCCATTTTTCTTGAATCTTCTTATTTTTTACATTGATCTTCTCAATAACTAATTTTCTTGAAATTTTGTTGAATGTGGCATGACGCAGGGTAAGAGACTCCTCTTCAAATATAATTGTCTCTTGAGTGGAAAATTCTTTTACAATTGTTATGCTTTCTTCTAGCCTCTGTTCTTCACTTGAAAATTCAATTTCTTCAATATTTACGTTGAGTTCCATGTCTTCTGGAACAATTTCATCTCCATGTATGTATTCACTTTCTCCCTCTGTATGTGTGCCTCTTTTCCTCTTACTAGCAATTAGGAGTTTATGGGGCTTCTCAACATTTCCCATAGGAGGGTTTTGTTCTCCTCCATCATCAAAATTATCCATCGAGGACTTTCTTTGTTCTTGAAATTAATTATGAGGCTTTCCTTTGGGTAGACCACTTTTTTTTAGAAACATTTGTGGAACGTGATATTATTTCACTCACAAATATTCCTCGTTGTCTGTGTTGATCACTTATAATGATGTCGGTCTCAATATCTTCTTGCAATTTATCCACCAGTAACCCTTGATGGTTTTGATTGTTATCATCTTCTTCTCCAAATAAGAATGTTTTGGAAAATGATACATTGTATCCTACACATGTCACGTGTGTCATAAATAACCAACTAGCATAAAAAACCTTGATTTCATTTGCTTAAATCTTGAGATTGAATAAATCAAAATGAGTTGAGATTTCATCAATATGGGTAATTTGTTTCACAACTATCTCCCCAATTTTCCATGGCAATGGGATGAACTATGTTTTCCTTTTCTCGTTAAAGAAGTGAGCCTAAAATTTATATTGTTTACATATCTCAAATACAAATATTTTATCAGAAACATAGTATGGTAGATATGAAGGTTTGTCATGCGAACAATAGAGTTTGATAACACTAAAATTTTCCATCGCTTCAAAACTTCCTTTCTTGTCTAAGAAAGATGTTGCTTCCAAGGATAATCTAGATGTATTGGGTCCATGAATTAGCATTTTAAAATAAGATATGAACACATTTTTCACTTCATAGAAGTGGTATGCGGATTTTTGTTTCCAAAGTGTGAGGTACAACATTTGCACAGGGTCAAATTTACAATTGACCTTTTTAGCCAAGGGTAGACCATTGAAGACAAGGAAATATGTTATGGAGAAAATAAAATATGAAGACATATAAAACATTTTATTCTTTCTGAAATTTCCCAACTGAAAAGATAACTCACTAGAAATAATCATTTCCCAGTCAAATATTTCATTTTTGTGAATTGAAAAGTACAATATATACAAAGTGAGCTTAGGAACAATCGTCATGTATTCTTGTCCAATAATTCTAGCAAACAACCATACCATTTATTGGTATGGTTTCTTTAGTGAACCTACTTGAATGTTTGAGAGGTCTTCCAAAAAAATTATCAGGTCTTCAAGGTAGTCTTGCAGAAGTTCGAATCTTCCTTTCTTCGTTTTCAAGAAGTACTCAAATTTGTCGCTTTTGAAAATCATCATCGGTTCTAAGAGCCTGAGCATCCTTTTAAAAGTTGAGGGAGCTAAAGAGACGGGTTATTCTCCTTGTATCTGAATAATTATTTTTCCTTGTCAAACTTGTCGATACACCATGAAATTGATTCTTTGAAATCATAAACTTTTAGAAAGAACCTGTCAATGCAATTCTTGATATCTAAATCTTGCTTGAATTATTTTCCGGTGGTACTAATGTAGAATAGTACCTATATACTTGAGACCACTGAAATATTTGGTTTTCTCGTCCCAAAAGGTTGATGGTATCTCCGCAGAATTGTTCTTTTTTTTTGAGTTGCCATACTTAACCAAGGTGAGAGACTTAATGAACAACTATTTTCAATTTGGTATTATCAAAATGCACTTGTTTACTTTAACACAATCCGAGGCTCTTAATTTGAGTATTTTAAACTCTAATTGGTATTATCATTTATGTGAAGTTGTCTCAAGAAAATCATCATAAATAATAGTATTAACACCTCTACGAGTGGTACTCATTTCCAGAAAGTGTAATTTAATGCATGTTGGGAAACATGATATGAAAATACATAAAACATCATGGGGTGATGGACAATCGGGAGAGTGTATGGGCGAGATAGAAAGATGGGATGGCGGGGAAACGGAAAATCGGGACAATGGAATGGCAGGATGGTGGGGTAATGGGAGGATCGAGAGAGAGGATGAGTGGGAAAACGAGACAAGATGGTGGGGAAACGAACAATTGGGACAACAAAATGGCAGGACAGTGGGGTAATGGGAGGATTAGGAGAGAGGACAAGAAGAACAACGGGATGACGGGGTAGTGCTCCACATCCATGGACAAACATCCACTTTACAAAAATTCTAAGTGTAAGTGAATAATGAGGGTCGTGGAAATTAAGTGAGCATTGTTAGGGTAATGGAAGTTGGGTATGGCAAGGTAAAATGCTAGGATCTCGCGGCAATATTGAAATTTTTCTAAGTATGGAAGAAGATTTGGAATGAAATATACAAGCAACATGATACGAGATTCATCACACTTATGGGTCAACAAATTTGTGCAAATACATACATTTATTCGACAATGCTTCATTACAAATACTCAAAATTATGAATAATATGATATTATAAAAAACAAATAGAAAACAAAATCCACCAAGATCCAAGAAAATTCAAACCACGTGCATCAAGACTTTTGATGAAAAGTGTTTTAAAGACATCATGTTCGAAGGGATGAAGGACATGAAATGAAAAGGTTGTAAATCACAATGAGGAATCCTATATGTATGTGTCTAGAGCAGAAAATTCCAATTGAATAATATATACTCATCATCCATTAAAGAGAAGACAATTTTTTTATTACTACCCATTCCTTTCATGAGTAAATAATTGTAGTTACAGATATATCATCTCCATATTTCTATTTGAATATTCATGGAACCAAAAAAACAAATTTTCAAGGTCTTACCACACGAGAGGTTAAAAAAAAGGCCATGTAATATCAAGTTTGATTAAAGGTCTTTCCATAAAAGGGGAAAATCTATAGAAGAATTCACAGGTTAGAGAGAGTTGGAAGGCCAAGAGCCACAAACCTCTTTAATAAATAGATTTTTTCACAGGTTAGAGTCAAGGAGGGGATATCCAAAGGTTAGAGAGAGTTGGAAGGCCAAGAGCCACAAACCTCTTTCATAAATATAATTTTTCTATCCAAAGAGATGGGTTTTTTCCTTTGCATGTAATCTAATCTTCTAGATGAATAAAGAGATCAAATTTAGCCAATTTATTGATACTCTAAGGTATAAAGTTGGGGATAGACAATTCAAAGTCACTTATTTTCTCTTGGTGTTTTTGGGTTGTAGCTCGATGCTATGTTAATCTTTTCTCCATGTCATGTTGTTGTTCACTTATCTTTCATGCTAACCATTAGATATAACTCTTTGATATTTTTAAGTTGTCTTCATTTCTATGGTTGATTTATGTTTAATTTAATTTCTCATGAAATAGGGATTTTTCCAAATAATTGTACCTACCTCTCTGTGTGTGGAAAAGGGAAATTTTGTGTTCCTAGATGATTGTAGATTATCCTCTATTTACAATAGTATGCCACTTGGTATTTGGTGCTAAACATGGACAATATACTCCTCTCCCCACTTTCTCTACCTTTTCCACATGTTTCATGTCAAATTGTTCTTTTAATACACTTCCAAGGGAATATTTTAGGATGCATTTCATTTGCATTATGCATATCATAGTAGATTCATTTTATTTATTGTATTACAAAATCCAAAATGGTGGACACCAAAATGATACCAATAAAACAATTAATAAATGAGGGATCCATTTGTAATCTCGAGTGTTCATCATACCAAATGGAGGAAGGTCTAATTGGACCCTTTCATTGAGTGAACATGTGATGTTGACAAGGAGACATTTTCCCATTTTCCCATGTCAACACAAGTATATAATATGAAACAAATAGAGGATCACCACTTGGACACTACTAACATCTTATAAAATATGTAAAACCAAATAAGTGACTACCATTGAGCTTGTAAACTTAAATTTATTAATAGAAAATCAAAATATTCTTTGTTTGATGTGATGTTACTAGGAAATCAAGGATGCTCCTACATTATATATGCATGCACATACATAAATAAAATCCTTAATAAAAATATCATAATTTGAAGTATAAACACTGGAATATGAATTCACAATATTGGAATACAAATATACATTGTTTTAGTTCAATATTGATATTTATGGCATCAAAATTCACACTTCTGGAATCAAAATTGATACATTTGTAATTGAAATT
>JZKD02S2185163.1:30351-41248 GCA_000966675.3 Picea glauca
CCAGTGGAGACATTACATTCTTGGGAAGGAGACAGTCATCCACACTGATAACAAGCCACTACAGTTCATGCAGACCCAAGGAAAATTGCAAAATGACCACCATCAGAAGTGGTCTGCATACTTACAACAATTCCACCTCAACCTCAAGTATAAAATAGGAAGTACCAACCGAGTTGTTGATTACCTCAACCGACCTCCAGTCGTGGCACTCACCATAGTGCTAGACTCTTGTGGCCATGAGACCTTCAGATGGCCCCACCTCTACGAGACAGACCCTGACTTCTCCACCACCTACCAAATGTTGGGTTCCAACTCAGTGGTCACTAATTTCCATCTTAAATATGGGTTGTTGTGTCGTCTAGGTCATCTTTGTGTTCCATCAAATGAGCGCGTGAATCTCACTATAATCGGGTGGCAGGGCACTTTGGCGTCGAAAAGACAGTGGCAGTGATGCAGAAACATTTCTACTGGCTGAAGCTTCGACATGATGTCAGTAAGTATATCAGGTCCTGCACTGCTTGCGCTATTGCCAAACCGAACACTAAGAAACATGGTCTGTACACCCCTCTTTCTACTCCTTACAGGTCATGGGAATCCATCTCAATGGACTACATGTCAGGCATTCCATCCACCAAGAGGGGAAATGACTGTGTTTTTTTTGGTTGTCAATCGCTTTTCCAAGATGTCGATTCTAGCTGCCTGCAAGAAGAACATCACAACATAAGCCACTGCCAAGCTCTTCTTTGAACGAGTATGGGTACATTTTTGGATCCCACAAACCATTATCTGAGACCATGACATTCGGTTCCTCAACACATTCTGGTCGAGCCTCTGGTCATTGCTAGATACCAAGCTCACCAAATCCACAACCTTCTACCCCCAGACAGATGGCCAAAATGAGGTCGTCAATCGAATGATTGTACATATCTTGTGCATGTACAATTAAAAAAAACCCTGCATATGGGATGAGAGTCTTCCCTATGTCCATCATAGCTACAACCAAGCCCTACATAGCTCAATTGGCCACAACCCCTTTCAGGTGGGGTTGGGATTCCAACCATTGGGCCCCATGGATGTTGGACTACCCCTGGCGACCACCTCGACCGAATCGTCACATGCTCCACTAGAAGCTGACAAAGCCACCCAATTCATTGAGAAGATCTAGCACATCCTCCAATAGGTTCATGATATTCTACAAAAGTCTAATTCCAAGTACAAGCAGCGCCATGATTAACATTGGGTTCCACATAATTTTAAGGTGGGAGACAAAGTTTGGTCACACTTGCAGAAAGAATGCCTTACAGGGCCCCATCGGAAGCTTTGCCTACTCCGTTATGGGTTTTACACCATCACCAAGGTTGTGTGTGATAATGCTTTTGAGCTCAGCATTCCCCCTTTCCTTGGCCTGCACCCAGTCTTCAACGTGGCTCTCCTTCGGCCATATTTCCCACCATTATTGGACACCTCATAGATAACAGAGAAGTTGACACCAACAGATATCAACCCTGAATGCATGAAAATGGTATATATTGATCAGATTGTGGACACACATATCAAGGGCACTCGACATCAAATGATCCAACTTTATCGAGTCGTCAAAGAAGGGTAGCTCCTGCACTAAGGCAAGTGGCTCACCCAGGGCCAAATTCAGTAGAAATTTCCTCATCTGATGGGGGAATTCAACACAATGGATATCATTCCTTCCTAAGGAGGGAGGATTCATACAGGTAGATATTGGTGTCCACCCATCTTTTCCAAATCACTCAAAATGGTTTTCTGGCAATTTTGGCAATTTACTATTTTTAGCAGTTTTTAACTTCTGGGGCCATTTTGAGGGCCTAAATGAAGTTTTTTTGGAATAAATCTTCTCAATGAGACTCGAAGGCTTTTATTGAGCCCCCAAAATGAATCTCCTCGACAATACCTTTCCAATGGGCTATCGTGCGCTTAAAACGAAGATCGTATGAAAAAGTTACGACCTTGGGAAGTTGATGTACTAACTTACCCAAACGGGGCCCACATGACTTTTGGTGCTTCATCTCCTAAGGTTAGGGTTTTGTATGTCTAGGGTTTTTGGCATTCCTGTTTATTGTAAAAAGTACTTCAAAGAATCATTGTAATCATCTTTTAGTGAATGAGCGCAACTGTCACATCTCTTCTCAGAGATAAGCCGCCACCATTCCAACAAGCTTGTTTTCCACTGCATTTTACAGTTTCAGCTTCTTTCCTTATTGAATAGAAAACCAGTTTGATTGTATCCCTGTTATTATGTGTTAAGCATCTTTTAATAATTTGTATTCATTTTGTTCTACTCATAAAATCTGGATCATCAATGTGGACCTCCTTCGGCCATATTTTGCACCATTATTGGACACCTCAGATATCGTAGAACAATTGATACCAACATAGATCAACCCTGACTGCATGGAACATGCATCCATTTCTCAGATAGTGGACACACAGGTCAAGGACACTCACCAACAGAGGATCCAACTTTGTTGGGTTGTTAAGGCAGGGAAACTCCTACACCAAGGCAAGTGGCTCACCCAGGGCCAAATTCAGCAGAAGTTTCCTCACCTGATGGGGGAACTCAATGCAATGGAGACCATTGCTTCCTAGGGGGAAGGACTGATCCAGGTGGATATTGGTGGCCACCCACCTATTCCAACTGGCTCCTCTTGACAATTTTTAGTTCAACACGTTCTTCTATACTTCTTTGTAATTGTGGGTTCTACACTTTCGGGGTTGTTTGATGCCCTACACATATTCTAGGTGGAGACTGGTGGCCTCCCACCTAATCCAACTGGCTTATTTTGGAAGTTTTCATGTCAACACATCTTTCTAGACTTCCAGGGCCCTTTTGGGGTGATAAACAATTTTTTTTGGCTTGACACATTCAAACTGTAGATAGAGTCAGATTTTGATGGAATAATGTGTAGTTCTCGAAAATACCTTTCCAACGGGCTATCACGCACCTAAAACAAAGGTCGTATGCAAAAGTTACGACCTCGGGAAGTTGTGGTAACAACTTACCCAACGAGGCTCACATAACTTTTGGTGTTTCATCTCCTAGGGTTAGGTTTTTGTATGTCTAGGGTTTCGGTTGTTGGGTATGTGTTATATTCTTTGCATGTGTGTGTGTGGGCACGTCAGATTCGACAACTGCTTTTGATGATTTAGCAGATTTTTCTATTTTAGCGGGTTTTGCTATTTTTAGCGGTTTTCTAAATTAATCCTGGATTAAGGGATTAGGGTTTTGGTAGCTACAAAATACCTAAAACATTGTATATATTGTATGGTGGATGGTGAAATTAATACAATGAAGATTTTAAAGGTGCGACACCAAGGAAGGATGGTTTTCTACCGGTTAAGGATTTCTGGTGTAAATCTTTGTGTACTATGTGTATGAGTCATTGATTAATTTTTGTTTTGCTTAAGAATCTATATGCATTTCTTTACTTAAGAGGTTTAAAACTTACATTGGAATTCATGAGTAATGTTAAAAATTCCTCTGGAGCCTCATTGTAATCATTCTTCTCAGACAAATGCACGTACCACCCACATCTCTTCTCAGAGATATCTACCACCATTCGAGCAAGTTGTTTTCAGTTCTGCAGTTTTACAGTTTTAGCCTATTTCATTTATTCAATAGAAGTTATTGTTCACTGGATATCTGTTGTTGTTCTCTGTATCTTTGCGTTATTGTATTCAGTCTGTTAGTCATTTTTTTCCGCTCATAAATATGGATCAGTAATGTGGAAAATATTTTTAAATTGGGATCTACTATGGGTATAGGTAGGGAAATCCAAGAGGAAGTGTCTTTCATCTTCTGCCTGCTTAGTGTCACAAAGGTGACATATTCTCTCATCCCATGGTGTTTTGGGAGTTGTTCAATTCCCAATTTCACTATGTATCTCGTGAGAGTTTTTTCTTATTTTAGCAATGTTGATTTTCTTCTTAGTACTTTTCAAAACTGAGAGGCAATTTTGATCTTCTAAATTAGGGTTGACCACGTCCTTGTAGTACATTAATTTCCTTCTATCCACTAATTCTTTATCACACCACATATTCTTCTTAAATTTAGAAGTGATAATATTTGTAATATTATTGATATTCTACATGATGGCTTCTTCTTGTATTCCCCGATGATTTAGCCAATATTTGGCATCTTTATGATATCCCCACTTGAGATGCTAGTGGTTTTGGCTAGAGTTTGAAGAAATTTCGGGGAGCCTCTTATCATCCATGTTGTTTATCTTGTTCTTGTACATTGGGCATCTAATCATAGCAATGCTCTCAATGGGGGAAATGCTTGCTTTTATGAGGAGGATAGGATAGGGTGTATTTCCCTTAATTTTGAGATTATAAGTTATAAAATTATTTTGAATCTATGTTATCCTTCTCCGGGATTATCTAGATATACTGCAACCCAAAACTTCACATCCATATAAGATAACTGGAGTGACGAGAGTGTGAAAGAAGAGTTTATTTTTATCCCAAAGCCAAAGGTCTGTTGATTTACAATTGTTTTCGCACCCATAATAATTTTTACACCCTCCATTTATCCTTTTTTTAATGCTATAGTTCCAATTGAGCTTGTGATGTATATCGATTCCAATATACTTATAGGAAGGAACTTCCTCCAAACTATTGTTATCATAAAAAAATTTATTGTAGGTGATCCTTTTGGATTTAATTGTCATAAAATTTATTTTGTTAGTGTTCACAATCATGCCCATGCTAGAGAAAAATTCCTTGAGGGTTATTATATGCTTGCCTAGGTCATAGGGAGTCTTCACCATAAGAAAAATATCATCAACATAAACAAGGAGGATGATGACTATACTAGCAAGAGTTGGGCCAACATAGGCTGCATCCTCCAAACAATCTTCTAACTTATCAATATATATTCCAAAAAGGGTATGGGATATGGGACAACCTTGCTTGACTCCTATATTATAGTTAATTTCTTCTGACCAACCCTCAATGTTCCTAAAATTGCCAATAACTTTCTCATATAGCCTTATTGCAACAACTCTTAACTTGAAAGGGAATTTCAACACTTCTAACCCATTCCAAAGGTTAGTTCCGGGAAGAATGTTAAAATATTTTCTAATTCAACGAAACAACAAAGGAGATTGGTTTTATCATTATGACACTCCTCTACAATGATCCTAAATGTAACAAGGTGGTCCACAATGGAATGGTAGCCTGTAAACCTAGCCTGGCCTCTAACTCTTTTTCCATGTATTTCTATCCATGTGTCGATCTTCTTTTCCAAAATACTTTTGTATAGCTTAGATAAAATGGGGCTAATCATAATGTTCCTATGATTAGAGGGATTTTGTTTATCCTCGCTTTTAAAAATAGGTACAATGAAGCTTTGAGTCCAAGGTTTCAGGTAGCCTTGATGGATAGTTAAATTGAAGATCTTATGTATGTGAGGGATGAGGATAGGTCCTCCAATTTTTAATATTTCATCTTGGTAACCTTCGATGTCCTTAGCTTGTCCTTTTGAGAGTCGCTTAACCCAAAACTTAATGTCTTCTATAGAAAATGCTTCATCCTTTGTATAGTTGTTTGGCGTGTTGTCCACGATGTTATGGGATTCATACATATGTTTACGGTAGAAATTCCATATATATATATATATATTATGATGAACTTTCACTGAGACCAATTGGTCTATCAGACCTTAAGAAGGTAAGAGATTACTTCAATTTCTTTAAAATTGTATTTCTGTGCTAAAAAAGAATTGAGAGAAGCATTCCAAGATCACCATAGTTTTGATGACTTAGGAGGTTAGGAAGGTTTGTAATGTGACAATTATTTTTAAATTGGGATCTAATATGGGTATAGATAGGGTATTCCAAGAGGAAGGGTTTTTCATCTTCTACCCACTTGGTGTCACAAAGGTGACATATTGTCTCATCCCATGGTGTTTTGGTAATTGTCCAATGCCCAATTTCACCATGTAGCTCGTGAGAGTTTGTTCTTATTTTAGCAATGTTGATTTTCTTCTTACCACTTTTCAAAACTGAGACGTAATTTTGATCTTCTAAATTAGGGTTGACCACCTCCTTGTAGTATCTTAATTTCCTTTTATCCACTCATTCTTTATCGCATTGCATATTCTCCTTAAATTTAGAAGTGATAATATTTTTAATATTATCAATATTTTGCATGATGGCTTCTTCTTGTATTCCCCAATGATTTAGACAAGATTTGGCATCTTTATGCCATCCTCGCTTGAGGTGGTTTTGGCTAGAGTATGAAGCAATTTTTGGGAGCCTCTTGTCATCCATGTTGTTTATCTTATTCTTGTATGTTAGGTATCTAATCATAGAAATGCTCTCAATGGGGTAAAGGCTTGATTTTACGAGGAGGATAGCATAGGGTGTATTTCCCTTATATGAGAATATTGGTTATATTAAAGTTTAAACATCTATATTATTTATATTTTAAATTTTGAATGATTGTTATTTTTCAATTAATGAAATAAAAAATAAAAATTATATAAAAATATTTTGATATCGTATTTATGAGATATTAAAATATGTAAATTCTTTTAAATAGAGAATATACAGTTTTGGGTTTAAATATTTATAAGTCAATTGAGTTTAGTCTAGGGAATTCCACTGTGATAATGAACTCACATGATTATGAGTCTAAACTTCTTGACCTCCTTTCTTCCTCGACCTATAAAACTTTAAATAAAAAAACCTATTAACACCATCACCACCTTGGTCACCAAAGCCATCAAATATTTCTCCCTGGATCCTTCTATCCAAAAATGCCTACTTCCCCATAACCCCCAAACCCGTAGGATCTATGGGAAACCCAAAGTTCACAAAAACAATATTCTTATGAGACCTATAATAAGTTCCATAGGAGCCCCCACCCATGCCCTATATCGGTTTCCTATAGACAAACTTCAACCCTTTGTTGGAAATACCTCCTCTTTTATCAAAGATTCTGCGGATTTCATCCACAAAACCCAGAATCTTCACCTTGATGATGATGACCTTATGGTTAGTTTTGATGTAGTTTCCATGTTCACCAAAATTCCCATTTTGAAGCCCTAACCTTAATCTTCCCCTTGGTCAACCCTGAAACTTTTAACCTCATAAAATATATCTCTCCTCTACCTTCTTCACCTTTAAGGGGGTTTTCTATGAAAAAAATGAAGGTGCATCCATGGGATCCTCCCTTTCCCACGTGGTTGCTAATATATTTATGGAACATTTTGAATCTCTAGCATTAAGAAGATTTCACCTCAAACCAAAATGTTGGTATCGTTTTGTAGATGACACCTTTTTCATTTGGCCTCTTGGAGATACAAACTTGCTCTCATTCTTTAATCATCTTAACATCCTTCCCCCCACACCCAATTCACTATGGAAACTGAAAAAGACAATTATCTCCCCTTCTTGAATGTACTCATCTCTCATCTTTCTGATGGATCCCTTTACCACCAAATCTATAGGAATAAAAATCACACTGACAAATATCATAATTCTAGGTCCCACCATCACCCATCTCAAAATTTTGTTGTCCTAAAAACCCTGATTTCGCGTGCCATCCACATTTCTTCCCCCCAATTCCTCGGAAAGGAAAATACCCATCTAACCAAAGCCTTGTTTTCCAATGGATACTCTCTCACACAAATTAACCAAGCCTTTCGCTCAACCTACAAACCAAAACCAAAAATATCCTCTCCCTCCTCTCATCCTCGCGCTCTCCTCACTCTCCCTTACGTCCAAGGCACAATTGACCGCATAGCGAAACTCTTAGCTAAGAAGAACATAAAAATGGTGTTCAAGCCCCACAAAACCCTTAAACAACTCTTCTAATCAGTAAAAGATAAATCCAACCCTATGCTTGGCCGAGGAGTCTACCAAATCCCTTTCTCTTGTGGGAAATCTTACATAGGCCAAACTGGAAGAACCTTCAAAGCTAGGCTCAAAGAACATATAGTTGATACTACCCACAACTGAATCTCAAAATCATACATCGTCAAACACTCTTTTAAATCAAAACATCTAATTTTATTTGATCAATAAAAAATATTATCCCATGCCCCACATTATTCTTCTCGCCTCATTCGGCAAGCCCTCGAAATTGAAAAACATCCTAATAACTTCAACCGCGAAGAAAGCTACAAACTTAGCTAGTCTTGGAAATCCACCATTCATCACCTTGACTACTAGACCGTTGACCCGGAGGTTTCCCTCCAACCGCCCCCTCCCTCCTGTATGATCAGTCTTCCCCCCTTTAACCCTTATTTTTCTTTTCTTACCTCTTTCTAATATTGGTCTCCTCTTGCTTAGCATTCTCAATATCTCTCACTTATTATTTTCAATTTTCTTTATGAGTCTCCCCTATCTTTATTTTATTTTTTTCACTTTCTCTTTGCCTTCACCTTTCTTTACTAAAAATTATTTCATTCTCTATTCTAATTTTCATCACTCACCCAATTATTTTCATCCTTCTCGATTTTTATCCTCTCTATTGACCATCTTGACTTCTCTCACCCTTCCCCCATCCCTTCCCTCCAACCTACCTCTCTATCTTCTCACTTTTCTCTTTTTAATTAAATTTCCATTCAATTCAAATTAATACTTTTTCTTATTTTTCAGATTAATCATTAACAAAAATATTTTTCTTATTTTTAAATTAGCTTCCTCTTTACATCACATTATTCCACCTTTTCTAGTTCCTTTTTCATCCTCATCACTTCTTTTCACTATTCTAACTTTTCTAATCTAATTCTTTCTCGCTCAAACCCTTTTTATCTATCCATTAGCCTCTTGAACCTTAATCTTTATTCTTAATTACCATCCATTTTATGCCTCTAACTCCTTTTTAATTTAAACCAATACTGTTTTTTTAATGGGATAATTTAATTATTTTTAACTTTCTTTTACCCCTTTTTAATCTTGCTTCATACTTTTTATTTTTAAATTTAATATTCTCATTAAATTAATATTTTTTAATTATTTTTTTTCCTCAGAAAAAAAGAGTAATTTTATTCATCAAAAGAGAACCAAATTACATTTTGTAGGTGCTTTAAGAACAACCCAAACATGGGAAAAAAATATGTAAAAAAATAAAAGCCTAAAGAGACCAATGAGCTGGTTGATAAGCCACAACAAAGTAAACAAAAAAAGAGCTGAGAACATTCCTGAAAGAAACAATAAATGTCCAAATAACCACACAAAATTCCACCAGAGTGAAGCACGTCAGAAGAGAAGTTCCAAAAAAAAGACCTTGGAGACGATATGGACAAGGTCAGAGCGGTATGAAGCTCCCACATCAACTGGGCATACATCAAACCCTAAACAAACCAACACTGGCGACTAGATGGACCAGGTCAGAGCAGTATGAAGCTCCCTCATCATCTGGGCATACATCAAACCATGAACATATCAACACAACCATAGAGAGGAACTGCAGATTGATGAGAGAAGAACCCCCAAAAAAACTTGTTGAGAGCGGGCAGCAAGATGAACTCCAAAGAAAACCCAGATGCAAGATGAACCAGGTCAAAGTGGCATACATATCTCTCTAAAAAGAGAGGATCCAAAACTCCAAACCCCAACTACAAAGGATCTGAAATTCGGCACCGGTAAAATTGCAGCCAAACCCACAGAGCAGAGGGTATGCATCTGACCTTGAATGAACTTGAAACGTAAAAGGGAGAAAAAAGAAGCATCATGAAAACCCACCAAAGGAGAGGCCACCCACAGAGAAAACCGATGGCTAGACTATCAGAAACCGCGAGACGTCACAAGACGGGCCAATAAGAGATCTGAGGTGAGAACAATACAACTCCAGTAGAACCGCACCTTCAAACACGACCATCAACAAAAAAAATTGCCTCATCCAGAAAAGAGAGCCTGATCCGTTCAAACAGAAGCCATCTGAACAAAACAAGAGAGCCAAGGAGAGATCATTGCATCACTGGGAGGGTCGCACTAGAAAATGAAGATACCTAGTCGCCATCAAAAATCTGTCCCATCCAAAGAGGAGAGCCCGATCCACAACAACCAAAGAACGAAAACTTCTTGCAGAGAAATAAAACCCCTGAGAAAAACACTACAACACGAAAAGAAGTTGAAGAGAAGTAGGCTTTGGTGGTGAAGTCGGACGACCGTGCGCATACTCTAGGAAAAGTAATAGATCGAAAGGTCCGCGTCCGCAAAAAACCCTAGCCGCAGACCCCCCGTACTCATTAAATTCTTTTTTTTAATTAGTTTTTATTGTTAATTATAGATTTATTATTATTATTAATTTAATATGCTAATTATTTTCTCATCCATTTTTAACTACCTCCTTATCTCTTTGACTCATGTCTACTAATTTTCATAATTTTCAAATCCTTACTTCTCTAATCTAACTCCCCTTTTTAATCCATCTTAATACTTTTCATTATTATTTAAATTTAATATTTTCAATAATTTAAAATATATATATATATATATATATATATATATATATATATATATATATATATATATATATATATATATATATATATATATATATATATATATATATATTAATTCCCTATCTATTTATAACTACCTCTTTATCACATCAACTCAAGTCACTAATTTTCAAATCCTTTGCTTGATCATCTCCTATATATCCTAGTAAAAATTATTTAATAAACAACTTAATATTGCTACATAGATAAAATATAATCTTAAATTTAAATATTTATATAATATAAAATTCAATATCATAAAAAATATTCATTATAATACTAATTAATGATTGTTTGAGCTTTGTGGAGATAAACTATATATAAAATTTTGAAACGTCTAATGGATACTCCATCCATTATCAAAGACAAATAAAGCTGAAATCATTTGTTCACTCTAAAAAATGGACA
>JZKD02S2185174.1:8128-20098 GCA_000966675.3 Picea glauca
TTTAAAATGCCCCGGATGGGGTGACACGTTGTGCAACATTTCCATCCGGCATAGTGATGATGCAGCCACACTCCTCGGAGCACGTCCGCTTCCTCAGGACCCTCTTTCTTTCTCGGCCAGAAGAACTCCAAGGTTCTTCTATTTCCCTATCGGGAAATCTGCACCCACAGTTCTCTTTGCATGATCCCCTTCCTTGACTTATCGAAGGATCGGAACTCACATCTTCGCAAGTTCACTGTCGATCACTGTGTCCTCAAATCCCTGAGACCCGATGGTCAGTCAATCGCTGAATTTTTCTTTCCTCTATCGGGACTTCGGCTCTATCGCGACTTTGCTACTCGCGACGCCAAACAGTCGGGTTTCCAACTCCCGATACCCAATGCGCTGAAATGCTGATGCACACGTGCGTTGAATTTCAACGATTCCTTTCTCATCGGGACTTCGGACTTCGCGAGATCCCGAATCCTAACTCTGACTTTTCGGGACTTCTCGCGGCGAGATCCCAATGTCTTCGTGCCACCTGTACTCCACTTCTTCGATCTCCTGTGGCCCACACTGTCTACATAGCTCTTGGGATATCACATATCGCTATATCGCGACTCCCGGGACCAAATATTCAATCCTTTTCTCACGAAACCCCGATAGGCGATCTCGCAATGAATCCAATGGCCCTGGCTGGCTTGGATCAACGACTTAACCTCCTGAGCTTTGAACCTCTTGAAACCTTCGCTGTATCTTCCCCGCACCTCTGGGAGATCTAAGGACTCACCGAAACTCGCGGACTCTCCACACCGAATACCAACCGTCTATCCTTTCTGATGAAATCAATGAATTTATTGAGTGTTCCTCTACGGAACTCATCCCTTCTGCGCACAAACTTGCGATGTTCCTCGCCAACCTGCACGTGCAACTTCTCTACATTGTCCTTCAATGGATTTGAAGGCCTATCCCTCCTGAGCTTCCTCCCGACTTTAAGTCCTTTCATAAAAATTCCTTGCACGCACTCCTTGCGGCAAATCTTCAACAACGTCTAAGTGTTGTAGCTTCGACTCTGCGCACACTTGCAGCAGCAGTCTTAATTCCCTTTGCTCAGAATCGCAACTCTGAGACTTCGCCTAGCCTGCGCACCCCTTGCATAGCTCCGGTGCCCAATCTGCACTTCTGGGAACTTAGAACGAAATTTATCTCTAATTGAACCCTTCTGTCAACGCACTCCTTGTGGACGATTCGACTGCACTCCTTGCAGGAATTCTCTGGCTCAATATAGAGAAACAATTGAAACTAATTCCTTGTCCCCTTCATATTTCAATTCAACCATGAAATCACATACACAACATTTAAAGAAAATGTATGATAGGAAGCAAACATTCATGAGCACAACATCAATACACAGAGAAACACACAAACCATGAATTTGAATCAAAGCTTTCTTCTATTAATTCAAATGTCTGTACATGGGTGTTCTTCATACAATTCTCTGCGTGCTCTCTCTTCTGAATGCTCTCAATAATATTACAATGTACAAGGAGGGTGTCTATATCCCGTTTCCCTCTTGCACTCTAAAGCTATCAAATCTAGAATTAAATTCCTATCTAACTACATTAAATCTATTAAATTTCGATTATCTACCTAAAGGACGAGAGCTATTTGCTCAATGTCAATTACAATATACAAAGTGCGCTTCATTAAATCCACACATTAATGTTTGCGCAACAATATCAAAGTGTTTTCAAAATTTGTGCTGGCGCTGTCCAGCTGTCCTCCGCTTTCGTGCTGGCTCGCTTGATGTGCTGGCGATGCTCCTGCATCATACTCCTCGGCTTGAAAATTTTCATGGGCTCCTGTCCATGAGCTCCTGCATGGTCTGTCCATGCTTCTGTATGACTTCTTCGCTCTCCCAGCTAGCATCTTCCACTGGATGATTCTTCCACTTGACCAGATACTCGAAGTATTCTTTTCTTCTAGTCTTCTTACCCACTCTCTTGTCCAGTATGCACTCCATCTGTGGATTTTCTACTATCGGCATCTGCTTCACCCACTGGATCCATGGTTCCTCAGTTTCACTCTCTGCTTCTCCAACCCTGTATGGGTATAAGTCTTCAATGTTGAATATCAGAGATATCCCGATGTCATCCGGCAACTCAATCTCATAAGCATTCTCTCTGAATTTTCTCAAGACCTTGCATGGCCCGATTTTCTTCATCTTCAGTTTATTGTATGTTCCCCTTGGGAACCTTTCTTTCCTTAAGTGTGCCAGAACCAGATCACCAACTTCAAACTAAAGTTGTCTCCGATGCTGATCTGCTCTGTGCTTATACTCCTTATTTGATCTCAGCAGTCACTCCTTCACCTGACTATGAAGTTCCTTCATCGCTTCAGCGAATTCTTCTGCACTTGCGATGCTAGTACTAGTTTGCTCTGAATCTCGCAATTCAAAAACTCCTCTCAGCTGTGTCCCACATACAACCTGAAATGGACTCTTCCCTGTGCTCCGATTTACTAAATCATTGTATGTGAACTTTGCCTATGGTAATATGTTATCCCAACTGCTATGGTGCTCTGTCACCAAGCTTCTTAGCAAGTCTCCCAGACTTCTGTTGACCACTTCCATCTGCCCATCCGTCTGAGGATGATACGCTGAACTAAATGCCAAGTTAGTTCCCAGCTTCTTCCATAAGGTCCTCCAAAAATGCCCTATGAATTTGGTGTCTCTATCCGAAACTATGCTTTTCGGCAATCCATGAAGTCAAATGATTTCTTTAAAAAACAGATTTACGATGTGAGTCACATCACTGGTCTTCTGGCATGGAATGAAGTGTGACATCTTAGAAAACCTGTCCACTACCACAAAGATAGAGTCAACACCTCTTTGCATCCTTGGCAATCCCAATACGAAATCCATGCTAATCGCCTCCCATGGCCTCTCTGGTATGGGCAATGGCTGATAAAAACCTACATTCTGTTTTCTCCTCTTCGAATGCTAGCAAATTATGCATATGTCAACAAACCACTTAACATATTCACGCATTCCCGGCCAAAAATATGACTCATTCATCTTTACGAATGTTTTTTCATGGCCAAAATGTCCTGCTAATCCACCACTGTGTTTCTCCTTCAACAGATTCTCCCTCATGGAGCATTTCGGAATACACAGTTGATTTCCTCTGAACAACAACCCTTCCTGGATCATAAAATCTATCCAAGGACTCCTATCTCCGAGAACTGGATTCTCAGCTGCTTCATACGCTTCTACAAAATCAGCATCATCTGCATACATATCCCTGAGATTATCAAAACCCAAGGTTTTGACTCGAAACTCCTGCAGCAACAAACATTTCCTGCTCAAAGCATCAGCCACTTTGTTAGTAGTACCCAAAATATGTTTAATCACAAATGTGAAATTCTGCATATACTCTACCCATTTTGCATGTTTCTGATTCAACTTCTATTGTTGAGTCACAAACTGTAATGCATGATTATCACTGTATAATACAAATTATTTTGGGATCAAGTAATGCCTCCACTTATTCAACGCCTGTATGATGGCATAGAATTCTTTATCATACGTGGATTACTTCAGTTTCATTGCATCCAACTTCTCGCTGAAATATGCAACTGGCCTGTCTTCCTGACTTAAGACTGCCTCTATGGCATATCCGCTTGCGTCACATTTCCCCTGAAATGTCTTCAAGAAATCCGCCAACACCAACACTGGTTGTTCCGTGATCTTCCTCTTCAACAGATCGAAGCTCTTCTCAGCCTCCACTGTCGAGTGAAAAGATTTATGCCATTTTTTCACTGTATCCATCATCGCTGCGCTAATCCCACTGAAATTCCTGATGAATTTCCGGTAGAAACTAGCCAAACCATGAAAACTTCTCACCTAAAAAATATTTCTCGGTGATGGCCAATTCTTGATCACTTCCACCTTGTCTGAGTCCATCCTCAACTCATTAGACGAAATAACAAAACCCAAGTAAATGAGCTCTATCTTCATAAATGAGGACTTCTTCATATTAATTAGCAGCTTCTCCTGCTGTAGCTTTTTCATCACAATGGTCAAATGCTTCAAATGTTCAGCCTCTAATTTACTGTAAATCAGTATGTCATCCAAATAAACAATGACAAACTTCTCGATGAACTCTTTCAGCACTTCGTTCATCAACCTCATAAAGGTACTTGGTGCATTCGTCAAACCAAACGGCATGACTAGCCATTCATACAATCCCTCGTTAGTTTTGAAGGCTGTTTTCCACTCATCGCCTTCCCTCATGCAAATCTGGTGGTATCCGCTTTTCAAATCTATATTTTAAAAATACCTTGCCCCACTCAGGCAATCTATCAAATCATCCATCCTCGACAATGGATACCTGTACCTGATGGTTATTTTGTTGATCACTCTTGAGTCGGTACACATCCTCTAGCCTCCGTCTTTCTTCGGACTGAGTACTGTTGGAACAACACATGGACTCAAGCTTTCCCTGACCAATCTTTTGTCCAATAGTTCCTGTACTTGCCTCTTAACTTCCTCGTTTTCTTGCGGTGTCAACCTGTACGCGGCTTTATTCGACAAACTGGCTCCTGGTATGATGTCTATATGATGACTCACACTCCTCATCGGTGGCAACGAACGAGGTAATTCATCCACTATGATGTCAGCGAACTCTTCCAACAGTTCCTAAACTTCATCTGGTAGATCATCCACTCTTGTGCTAGTCAAAACAATCCTCGGTTTTCTGACAACAAAGAATTGTGGATCTTCCTTCTTCTCTACCTCTGTAAGAAGCTCCTTCCCACTCATGAGAAGTATGGTGTTGCTTACTTTCGGTTTCAGCTCCTTATCTTTTATCGGAAGAAACATATGGGTTCTCCCATTTTTCTCCAGAGTATATGTGTTCATTCTCCCATCATGAATCACATTTCTGTCATATTGCCATGGTCTACCCAACAATAAATGACATACATCCATGGGAATGACATCACAGAGTACTTCATCATTATATCCTCCTATCTTGAATTCAACTAAACACTGTTTAGTGACACATACCTGATGCCCCTTCTGTAGCCATGAAACCTTGTATGGATTCGGGTGATCAGTTGTCTTCAGCTCTATCTTTTCTACCATCTCGGTTGAAATGAGATTATCTGTGCTACCGTTGTCCACGATAACCTTGCACACCCTATCCTTGGTCTTGCAAGCTATCCTGAACAGTCTGGTCCTTTGAGTTGAGTCCTCCACCTCTTTCCTGGGTGTTAAGAGAACTTTACGCACCATCAACGACCTTCCACCTTCTGTGTCTTCAGACTCAACATCCAATCTCTGCACTTCAGTGATGTGAGCTTCTCCAATGTCCTTCTTTTTCTCTGGACACTCATACGACTTGTTCCCATTCTTTCCACATGTGAAGCATGTGATTACTCCACCTCTTCCTCTACCTCCACCTCTAGTACGATGAAGAGTGTTTGCATCAGCATAATCTCCTCTTTGCTCATTATGTTGCCCTTTTTGCTCAACATATAGTCCTCACTGTGAGGTTCCACCTCTTTCAACTTTACCCTGAGGTTTCTTCCATTCCTCCTTGGGCTTTTGGAATTTCTCTTGGGCAACTGATTTTCCCCTGGGTTGACTCTTGCCTCGCCCTCCCTGACCTTGCTTACAACTCAACTTCTCTTCAGCTTTCAAAGCCATCTTATAAGCATCCTCCACAGTTTTGATGGTAACCATGCTTAATTCATCTTGAATGTCATATATCAGACCATTCAGATATCTAGCAACTTTCTCATCATCGCTCTCTCGATGACCTTCCCTGATGTTTAGTCGATAGAATTCCTCAGTGTATTCTTTCACTGTCATCATCTTCTGTCTCAGGTTCTGCATCTTCTTGAACAGAGTAATTTGGTAGTCTCTTGGGATGAATTTTTCCTTCATCTTCGTGATCATTCGATCCCAACTCTTGATCTTTTGCTTACCTTTACAGCGTCTGTCAGCTTGTAGCTCGTCCCACCACAATGCTGCATGTCCTTTCAAGCACGTAACATCATGCTTGACTTTCTTGTCCTCTTCAATATCTTCATAATCGAAGTAGGTGTCAAGAGATCTAATCCAATCCAGTAGCTCTTCTTCATCCAGATTCCCTTCATAGACTGGGATGTCCATCTTTGCCTTTGCACCCATTCTGGAAATGGCTTTGATCAACCGCTCGGTTGATGCATCCTATGCTGTGATCTCTTCTTCATGTCCAACTTCCATATTGTCTTCGGAATCACTAAGATCCCCTGCACCAACTGTGCATCTTTGAGTTGTCTCCATGTCTTCGAGTCTTGCTCGGAGATCTCTCATCTGCTTCTCCATTTCTGGATTTCTTGCCGGCCTACCTCTTCTCCGCACCTCCCTATCCTCTGGGTCAGGTGACTGTCTTTCTCTTCTAGGCGGCATGGTGAATTCTCCTCTTCTTCTCTACTACAGAAAGCAAATAAATACTCTCTCTCTGATACCACTTGTTGACGCAACTGCACTCCTCGGAGCACGTCCGCTTCCTCAGGACCTTCCTTCTTTCTCAGCCCAAAGAACTCCAAGGTTCTTCTATTTCCCTATCGGGAAATCTACACCCACAGTTCTCTTCACGTGATCCCCTTCGTTGACTTGTCAGAGGATCGGAACTCACGGCTTCGCAAGTTCACTGTCGATCACTGGGTCCTTGAATGCCCGAGACATGATGGTCAGTCAATCGCTGACTTTATCTTTCCTCTATCGGGACTTCGGATCTATCGTGACTTTGCTACTCGTGACACTAAACACTCGGGTTTCAAACTCCCGATACCCGATGCGCCGAAACACCGATGCACACCTGCGTTGACTTTCAATGATTCCTTTCTCGTTGGGACTTCGGACTTCGCAGGATCGTGAATCCTAACTCTGACTTTTCAGGACTTCTCGCGGTGAGATCCCGATGTCTTCGTGCCACCTGTAATCCACTTCTTCGATCTCCTATGGCCCACACTATCTATGTAGCTCTTGGGATAACCCGTATCGCTATATCGCGACTCCCGGGACCAAATCTTCAATCCTTTTCTCGTGAAACCCCGATAGGCGATCTTGCGATGGATCCAATGGCCCTGACTGGATTGGATCAACGACTTAACCTCGTGAGCTTTGAACCTCTTGACACCTTCGCTGTATATTCCCCGCACCTCTGGGAGATCTAACGACTCACCGAAACTCACGGACTCTCCACGTCGAATACAAACCGTCTATCCTTTCTGATGAAATCAATGAATTTATTGAGTGTTCCTCTATGAAACTTGTCCCTTCTGTGCACAAACTTGCGATGTTCCTCACCAACCTGTACGCGCAACTTCTCTACGCTGTTCTTCAACGGATTTGAAGGCCTATCCCTCCTGAGCTTCCTCTCAACTTTAAGTCCTTTCAGAAAACTTCCTTGCACGCACTCCTTGTGGCAAATCTTCAACAACATCTAAGTGTTGAAGATTCGACTCTGTGCACACTTGCAGCAGCAGTCTTAATTCCCTTTACTTAGAATCATAACTCTGAGACTTCGCCTAGCCTGCGCATGCCTTGCATGGCTCCGGTGCCCAATATGCACTTCTGGGAACTTAGAACAAAAGTTATCTCTAATTGAACCCTTCTGTCAATGCACTCCTTGCGGACGATTCGACTGCACTGCTTGCAGGAATTCTCTGGCTCAATATAGAGAAACAATTGAAACTAATTCCTTGTCCCCTTCAGATTTCAATTCAACCAGGAAATCACATACACAGCATTTAAAGCAAATGTATGACAGGAAGCAAACATTCATGAGCACAACATCAATACACAGAGAAACACACAAACCATGAATTTGAATCAAAGCTTTCTTCTATTAATTCAAATGTCTGTACATGGGTGTTCTTCATACAAATCTTTGCGTGCTCTCTCTTCTGAATGCTCTCAATAATATTACAATGTACAAGGAGGGTGTCTATATCCCGTTTCGCTCTTGCGCTCTAAAGCTATCAAATCTAGAATTAAATTCCTATCTAACTACATTAAATCTATTAAATGTCGACTATCTACCTAAAGGACGAGAGCTATCCACTCAAGGTCCATTACAATATAAAAAGTGCACTTCCTTAAATCAACACATTAATGTTTGCGCAACAATGTCAAAGTGTTTTCAAAATTTGTGATGGTGCTATCCATCTTTCCTCCGCTTCCGCGCTAGCTCGCTTGATGTGCTGGCGATGCTCCTACATCACATAGCGCCTCACCAATGTTTAAATGCGGAAGGTCGCT
Organism: Picea glauca; assembly: GCA_000966675.3. Classification (NCBI taxonomy): domain Eukaryota; kingdom Viridiplantae; phylum Streptophyta; class Pinopsida; order Pinales; family Pinaceae; genus Picea; species Picea glauca. The sequence continues at coordinate 16,422 of JZKD02S2185174.1, forward strand.
CCCCATCTATTCAGCATTAACGATGGGAGCAGGCCATTACAGTAGACCTCTGGGTGAGCGACTTCTCCCTCGCGTGAAAGGGATGTCATTGCAAGCATTAAATATGGCAGAGTTAAAGCGAAGCCAGGTGCATTCGTCCCACAAGAATGTGAAAGCAAAGAGGTCTGGTCATAGTCATCTCATCCTTGCTCTGCAACTCCCCGCCGACTGTAAGCTCTGGTGCATTTCTCTTTGCATCCTGTCCCTGGTGATTTTTCCGAGACCTTGTGAGTTTTACACTCACTCCTCTTCCACTATGGCTTGACAGCGAGGCAAGCCTCGTTGCGGGTTGACTTGGCACACCGACGCTACTCATCGCCAAAGGAGACAACATATAGAAAGAGCACTCTCGATGGCCAACTCCATTCTTCGTCAAAGAAAGAGGGTCACCCATATCGTACTCCATGCTCCTAAAATTGAGTCTTCAATGGAGAATATCACTCATACCCCACTAGCACTGGATAATTGGTAGCCCATAGACATTAAGAAAGAAGAAAATACCCCAAATGTGTCTGAAACTCAAGCTGGAAGTACCTTAAGGGGAAAGCTTGAATAGGATTTCCCAACCTACTACATAGAGGAAATACCATACATGGAAGACACCCCGACTGCCCTGGAGCCTCAGGCAAGAGACAAAACAAGGGGGAGGCTCTTTAAGGATCTCCCAATGTGCTATATTGAGGAAGTGCCTTACATGGATGTGGTCTCGCAGAGGACCTGTGCAGTAATGATGCACCACATAGACTTCTCATCCATGGACAAAGACGAGGCCAATGCAAAAGCAGAGAAGGGTAACCTAGGTGAGGCAAACACAAAAGGAATGCATGCACGCTACGGTGCCCATCCACCATTCCTCCATGCGGCACACCTGGAACTAGTGTTTGAACTTCGAGGACAAATGGGAGACAACATTTGGATATGCTTCTGGAGGCTTACTCGAATGCCCCGACGAATCAAAAATGCCCAATGTGCACTCAATCGTTTGTCATTCAGGCCAGAGCAGAGTGGCAGGAGGACGAGGATGACAGGTCACCAGGTATTTGAGCTTGTCTTTATTAGTTTGTTTTTTAATCTTATTGTTCAAAGTCAAGAAGATATATTGCCATTTTTCCTGGTTTCCTTCAGGTAGGATAGATGGTGAAACAATATTTTGGTTTTTTTCCTATAAGCAACATACGTGCCCCAAATTGTGATGGTTTCTGGTAAAATGGCAACACATTTGGTGGCAGCAGTACCACTGTATCTCTCTGTATTTTTTTTAATGTAATATAGCAGGTAACACCCCTTTTTCACTTAATATATATATATATTAAGTTTAAAATATAAAATTATTATAATAATACATAAGATAAAACTATAATAATTATAAAATATAAAATGATATATTATTAAAAAAATATTATATTATGTTTAAAATACAATTTTAATTAGTTTATAACAATTGAGATAACTAAATATTATATAAAAGAAAGGTTAAAAAAGATTTAAATTTTTTATTGTTTAAAAAAATGCATGTGCTTAAAGATTTTCAGTCCCAATTTGATTAGAAGATCTTGTTGTTTGAAATCCAATTCTAGATGGATACCTATAGTGCTTTTAAGATGTATAATCCAAAAAGGCAATGGCGTCATTCACCTACAACCACCAAAAAGGGTTATGTCAATAAAAAAGGACTATCCTCTTCTTCTAATATATTATTACTATCATCGAAGGCAAGAAACCTAATAATATTCAAAGATGAATTCCTCACTTAATAACATATGGTTAAGAGCTCAAAGGGAAATCAGAGAGACTTGCCAATGTTTTCAAAAGGTGAATTACAACTAATGTGAATACTCTACTTTAAACATAATCAACCTTCAGGGTTCAAAGCAGGATCCCATTAAGCAATTGTGTGAACACCTTGAGGAACAGTGGCTGAAATTGAACATTGATGGGGAATCTAGAGGTAATCTAGGACTTCGAAGTGTAGGGTATTGCTGAGAGACTATGCATGGTTCACCAAACCTACTTATTTTGTATTCCTATATCAGGGAGCAAATAAAATAATAGAAGATATGGAATGTATTAAATGTATTGAATTAGTTGTTAAACATTTGGGAATCTAAGGATTAATTCTAAATGGTCATTAAGAAATCCTCATAAACATGACCAAAAAAAAAACTTAAGATAGGAATGAAACATTGAGAGCATGATCCTTTGGTGTAGATCAACTATCCAATCATTCAACAAAGTTGAATTTTCGCATGTTTGTAGATCAGAAAATTTAGTAACAAACTTGCAAAAAAATCATGCTATTGACTCCAAGGAGTATGGTTCAATGACCCTGGAAATAGAATGCATTTCAGAGAGTTGGTATTGGAGGAAGAGACTATAAATTACATGAATGCAAGTAGGAGTACCCCAAATGACAAGTAATGAGGCGATAATGTGGAAATATCCATCTGTTATGATGATATTTGCAAAGAAATCTCTCGATGTTAAATTTAACATTATTTCCACTATCCTAAATAAAACTACCTTAGTTATCTTTTCAAATAGAAAAAAAAAATCAAAATATATCTTACATTAATCTTAAATGGATCAGTGATTACTATATTACTATATACTATATTTATTGATTTCAAAGATTAAATAAGATAGTAAATTATATATTACTATATACTATATTTATTGATTTCAAAGATTAAATAAGATAGTAAATTATATATTACTATATACTATATTTATTGATTTAATTTGAAAAATTACAAACGATACTAAATTATATACTATAGTTATATAGTTATTGATTATGTGATTAATTACTTTTTCTAATATTTGAATTAAAATTCATACATAAAAAATTATAACATAATTGCATCAGCCATTTCATTAATTTATATGTAAAATTTTCAATCAAAATTAATCACGAGGGGACATGAACATCTAATTGCTCACATCATTACATATCCCCATTGGTGAAGGTAGAATGATGAAATCTTAATCACCCAAAACACCTACGCCACCCGAAACACATACCCGCCCCATTGGTGAAGGTAGAATGATGAAATCTTAATCACCCAAAACACCTACGCCACCCGAAACACATACCTGCGATGTACTCGTGGATGCCTCAAAACACGTTGCTTCCTGATGCCTCAAAACACGTGGATTCGTTGGGATTTTATGCTTTTGAGTGTTCTTACCAGAAACCGGGCTTTCTGGATGGTCTGTTGATTAGATTTTGTGCTTTAATGACTGCTTGTGCTTTTGTAACGGCCTCAGTTTAAGCTTTTGTGACTGCCTGAGACGGTCTATTGATTAGATTTTATGCTTTTGTGACTGCCCAAGCTTTTGTGCTTTCGTAACGGCTTAAGCTTTAGCTTACTTTTGTGCTTTCGTAACGGCCTAAGCTTGAGCTTACTTTTGTGACTGCTTGAGTTTTTGTGTGTTTGTAACGGACTTAGAAGCTTTAGCTTTTGTGACTGTCGTGAGATGGTTTGTTGATTAGATTTCGTGCTTATGTGACTGGATGATCTTTTGGATGATCTTTTGTGACTGCTGGTTGATTGAGCATTCATTTTCGGCGTCCGATGTTGATTAGATTTTGTGCTTATGTGACTGCCTGAACTTTTGTGACTACTCATTGATTGAGC
>JZKD02S2185185.1:0-12361 GCA_000966675.3 Picea glauca
TTCGCAACCGGAAGCCCAGGTCTGTCTCGTCAAACATTTTTTCTCCTGCTGTAATGGAGATTGGTAGGATGTAATTCGCTGGAAAATAATATAGAGCTTTTGGGTTTATTGACTGAAAGGATTTTCATCCTTTTAGCCACATAAGGCAGTAGAATCAGGTTGTTGAGTAGATTAATTTCTGAGCTCTTGATGGCATTTCATCTTGAAGTATTTTATTCTGTTTTGGGTTTGTTCTAGAGGCCCAGTTCTGATTGCAGTTTGGTGTGAGCAGTTTTTATGGTGCCAGTAAATGTGGTGATGATGTTGGAAAACGATATGAAGAAGTCCGCGGACAAGATTTTGGCCAAAGCAACGGAAATATGCAAAGCCAAAAATGTAAGGTCTACATTGGAATGAAAGGAGCTGGTGTGAACAAGATTCCAGGGTTGATTCAACATTAATATAGTTTTATTGATGTTTAGTCGAATGGTAAATTGAAAATCCTTTTTGCTTGAATCATTGGCTGACTGTATTGAATCCCTCCATGCATACTTTCATTACAAGTTGCACGGGGAGGATCGAGGTGCCCTAGAACTCCATCTTGGCGGGGGATCCATCAACAGAGTGTGTTTTTGGTATAACAGTGGCTTTTCTAACTCCAAATCAAAACCCATATTCCAACACGAAACTGGTTCACATTGGACTTATGGTTAAGTGTCTTTATGCTTATTTCAGAATTTATTCATACAGTTAAGGTTCTATCCATTAAGGTCTTTAGGATTGCGAACTTTAAGTTCAATAGATCAGCTCCATGTTATTAGGATTGCAAAATTAAATTGAAAGGCCCATTTCCATCAGTAGATCGGTCATGATATTCATCCCATCAGGTAAGTTCTGAGATACTCGTATACTCTTGTTATGAAAATATCACAATACCAATTCCAAGATCACAGCACAGTCTTTTACAGATCAAACCAATGCATTCTGCAGCTTTTCTGTCTTCTTTTCCTATGATGGTTCATAATAGAAAACCTAAGAGATTTTTCTTGCCACTGTCCCCAGGTGAATCCGGAGACGGTGGCTCGAACCGGAGATGCCAAGGAGGTCATATGCAAGGCTGCCAGAAAGTATAATCCTGACATGTTGGTGGTAGGTGGTCATGGATACGGGGCTCTTAAGAGGTATTGTTGAACGAAATTTCCCCCTATTTGCAGCTCTAAGAAGTGCATTTGCAAAACAAGCAATGTTATCACTATGCTTGGCTTGGAATGATTCATGTCATTGTTGTTTTATAAAACTGTCAATTCTCTTTCAGGTTTCTATTGGGTTTTTATTTTGTAATACAACACAGATATTGGATTCTGCAGGGTGGTCCTTGGCAGTGTGAGTGACTATTGTGTCCACAATGCACAGTGCCCTGTTGTTGTTGTGAAGTCCCAGAAGAACAATGGTCGTTGATTTTCATTAGCCTCATGCCATCTATGTGCTCTGAATCATCTTATACTGGTTGGCCTTAATGCAAATACTACATGGAAACACAGAGACTACATCTTGTACAGTTGTATCATATGATTAGAATATGAAATGACTGTTGGCCTTAATGCAAATACTACATGGAAACACAGAGACTACATCTTGTACAGTTGTATCATATGATTAGAATATGAAATGACTGTAACCAAAAAAATAGATTACCCTTCATGGAATATATATTGATATTTTGTATAATTTGATATTTCATTTGAATGATCCCCTCTGCATTTTATCGTGTTGAGTAATATATTAGCACAGCTGCAAGCTGCAAACTCATGGTTGGTGAACGCCTAAAGGTTTTGGTTGGCTCACAAAATGAAAAAAAACCATAAAATGAAAAGTGATCATAAAATGAAAGGCCAAACCTGAATTTAATCAGATTGTTAAATTGGAAAATATTAAATGGTTAATCTCTCCACTTTGTAACAAAACCTTAATTTTTGTTAATCACTATGTGGCAATACACTGTAATAAATTTTAAATATGATTAAGTAAAAGTAAAAAAATAAACATGTAAACAGATGCCTTTATAATAGCGAGGAAGTTAGTGGTTGAAATCACAACCATTGATTTATTGGGACGCCTAAGAATATTTCATCAATATTTAATCTTGTCCATACAAAACTGATTAAGCACTAAAAACCTATTAAATGTGTCCATTGTCAATAGGGGTAATGCTTATTAAACACTAAAAACCTATTAAATGTGCCTATTATCAATAAACCTTTCTATTATTTAGATAATGTCATTTCTGTGAATTCAGATTAAGAAAGATTTATGTGGATAGAAATTTTGAAAAACATCTATCTCTATTCTTTGTATGATAAGCTAAACTCGGACAAGAACAATTATCCACTTAGTTCATGCCCGAGTAACAGAAGTCATAAGGTCTCAAATTTGACAGTAATTCCCACAGTTGAGCTTTTCAGAGAAAACTTGAGTTCAATTTTTCTGACGGGCATTCTATTTGAAGCTCAAGTCTCATGGGTCACATCTCTGTTTTAACAGTTCAAACATTTGTAAACAAATCTGAGTTCCATAACTTGTTCTGAGGACCGTCCCAAAAAATTAATAATTGAAAAAGCAAAATGTCCTGAAAGAGAATCTCAGGGTCTGTCATGGCTTGAAGGCTGTGTACATCTTACAGGATATTGGATTTCAGGGCACACATGCTCAGGATAGAACATAAGATAAGAAAAGACACTTGCACAGCCAAAAAAAAAAAGATCAAACTCATTTATGGTTTTTTTTCTCAAAAGAGAACTTGAAGGTTGGACATGGTCTGCCATTATCGAACCAGGATCGAGTTCACAACAATTCTACCACAGGCATGGCCAACCGTATAGCTATCTAGCTATCTCGCTCCAATTTCAATGGCTCGATGATGTAACTTGGCAATGTCGGAGTGATTGCTAATTCTATGGAATTCACTGCATTCAATGCTGTTCCTTTGCGTTAACTCGAACCTACGAGGATTAAAAAAACACAAAAGAAAAAGTTATAAGATAATTTTCATGTTTTGATTTGTCCAATATATTTCATTAACAAAGTGTAAGTCCATTTCATTGAAATGACAGTAAACACTAAATTAATCATTTTAGTATTTAAATTGTAGATCAGTGATGTATCATTAAAAAATATATAATATATTGAAATTGTCAATCACATTCAGTGTGATGTAATAGTGAGTGAGAAAGCTTTGAAAAATTCATCACAAGTTGTATCATTAAAACAAATATATTCAAATTGTCAATCACATTCAGTGTGATGTAATAGTGAATGAGAAAGCTTGGGAAAATTTATCATATTCAGTAATTAAAAAATATATTGAAATTGTCCCATTTAGTAATAGTGAGTGAGAAAGTTTTGGAAAATTCATTACATCCAATAATGTTAGTGGAGAGAGCCCAACAATTTATTTTAAAAATTTAATAATTTGAATGGATATGGAAGAAGATAAGGTTTTTGAATTATTTGAGATATTGGAAGAAGATAAAGTTTGTTGAATGATTTGTTTATATTAAAGTGTGATGTTGCTAAGTTTAATATTAAATATTTTGATGTTTGTGGAAGATTTTATCTTTAATCATTTGATCAGGTAAGAGAAGAAGATAACATTTCTAGATCATTTAAGTCAAGAGAGATATTTTGATGTTTGTTTCTTGATCATTTAAGGCTAATTCTATAGAATGCATGACATTCAATGATGTTCCTTTGTGTTAACTAGTTTTATTAGGAAAAAGAACTAAAAAAGCTAAGATATAAAATAATTTTTATATTCTGATTTATACAATATATTTTATTAACAAAGTGTAAATCCATTTCATTAAAATGATAGTCCACATTAAATTAATCATTTTACTAAAAGAAAAATATTTAAATTGTGAATCACATTTGAGTGTGATGTAACAGTAAGTAGGAAAGCTTTGACAAAATTCATCACATCTAGTGATGTTAGTGGAGAGAGCCCATCATTTCATTCTAAAAATCTAATCATTTGAGTAGACACAAGAAGAACATAAAATTCATTGATTATCTCAAGAGATAATGGAAGAAGATAAACTTGGTTGAATGATTTGTTTATGTTAAAGTGTGATGTTACTAAGGTTAATATTAAATATTTTGATGTTTGTGGAAGATTTCATCTTTAATCATTTCATAAGTAAGAGAAGAAGATAAAATTTCTTCATCATTTAAGTTAAGGGAGACATTTTGATGTTTGTTTCTTGATCATTTAAGGCCAATTCTATAGAATGCACCTCATTCAATGATGTTCATTTGTGTTATCTTGTTTTATTAGGGAAAAAAAACTTAAAAATTAAGATATAAGATAATTGTTGTCCAATATATTTCATTAACAAAGTGTAAATCTATTTCATTAAAATGATGGTCCACATTAAGTTAATCATTTTACTAAAAGAAAAATATTTAAATTGTTAATCATATTCAGTGTGATGTAACATTGACTCACAAAGATTTGGAGAGCCCATCATTTCACCCTAACAATCTAATCATTTGATTGGACATGGGAAGAAGATAAAGTTAAATGATTAATTGAGGAGGAAATGAAAGAAGATAAAGTTCATTGAATGATTTCTTTATGTTAAAGTGTGATTTTATTAAGGTTAATATTAAATATTTTGATGTTGGTGGAAGATTTCATCTTTAATCATTCAATATGGTAAGAGAAGAAGACAAATATTTTTGATAATTTAAGGAAGATACTTTGATGTTTGTTTTTTTATCATTTAAGGATAATTCTATAGAATCCATGACATTCAATGATGTTCCTTTGAGTTAACAAGTTTTAAGAGGAATTTAAGAAATAAATAAATAAGATATAAGATAATTTTTTTGATCATTTAAATTAAGAGAGATATTTTAATGTTTGTTTCTTCATCATTTAATACTAATTCTATAGAATCCACAACATTCAATAATGTTCCTTTGTGTCAACTAATTTTACTAGGAAAAAAAAATGAAAAACTAAGATATAAGATAGTTTTCATGTTATGATTTGTCCAATATATTTCATTAACAAAGTGTAAATCCATTTCATTAACATGATAGTCCACATGAAATTAATCATTTTACTAAAAGAAAAATATTTAAATTGTCAATCACATTGAGTGTGATGTAACATTAAGTAAGAAAGCTTTGACAAAATTCATCACATCTAGTGATGTTAGTGGGGAGAGCCCATCACTTCACTCTAAAAATCTAATTATTTGAGTAGATACATGAAGAAGATAAGTTCTTTAATTATTTGAGGAGACATTGGAAGAAGATAGGGTTGGTTGAATGATTTGTTTATATTAAAGTGTGATGTTACTAAGTTTAATATTAAATATTTTGATGTTTGTGGAATATTTCATCTTTAATCATTTGATCACTTAAGAGTAGAGATAAAATTTCTTGATCACTTAAGTTAAGAGAGATATTTTGATGTTTAACTAGTTTTATTAGGAAAACAAAATACAAAAAAACAAAGATATAAGATAATTTTCATGTTCTGATTTGTCCAATATATTTCATTAACAAAGTGTAAATCAATTTCATTCGAATGATGTTCCACATTAAATTAATTATTTTACTAAAAGAAAAATATTTCAATTGTCAATCACATTAAGTGTGATGTAACATTGAGTAAGAAAGATTTGGAAAATTCATCTCCTCTAGTGATGTTAGTAGGGAGAGCCCATCACTTCACCCTAACAATCTAATCATTTGACTCGACATGGGAAGACGATAAAGTTTTATGATTAATTGAGGAGGAAATGAAAGAAGATAAAGTTCATTGAATGACTTCTTTATGTTAAAGTGTGATTTTATTAAGGTTAATATTAAATATTTTGATGTTTGTGGAAGATTCCATCTTTAAGCATTCAATAAGGTAAGAGAAGAAAATAAATTTATTGATAAGTTAAGGGAGATACTTTGATGTTTGTTTCTTGATTGTTTAAGGATAATTCTATAGAATGCATGGCATTCAATGATGTTCTTTTGAGTTAACTCATTTTAAGAGGAAATTAAAAAAAAAAAAAAAAACTAAAATATAAGATAATTTTGATGTTATGATTTGTCCAATATATTTCATTAACAAAGTGTCAGTCCATTTCATTAAAATGATAGTCCACATTAAATTAATCATTTTACTAAAAGAAAAATATTTAAATCGTCAAACACATTCAATGTGATGTAACATTGAGTGAGAAAGATTTGGAAAATTGATCACATCAAGTGATGTTAGTGGGGAGAGCCTATCACTCCACCTTAAAATCTAATCATTTGAGTGGAAATGGGAAGAAGATAAAGTTTGGTTATTTGAGGAGATAATGGAAGAGATAAAGTTCATTGAATGATTTGTTTATGTTAAATTGTGATGTTATTAAGGTTAATATTCAAAATTTTGATATTTGTGGAAGATTTCATCTTTAATCATTTGATAAGGTAAGAGAAGAAGATAAAATTTCTTGATAATTTAAGGGAGAAACTTTAATATTTTTTTATTAATTATTTGGGAATAATTCTATAGATTGCAGGACATTCAATGATGTTCCTTCGAGTTAACTCATTTTATGAGGAAAAAAAAATTAAAATAAACTAAGATATAAGATAATTTTCGTGTTGAGATTTGTAAATTCATTTCATTAAAATGATAATCCACATTAAATTAATCATTTTTTTTAAGAAGAAATGGGAAAATTTATATTAAAAAGTGTGGATAAATCCACTATAGTACAAAAAAAGGGGTCATGAATGACCTTTGAGAGATAGAAGTTTTGAATCTTGGAATTGCTATTACAAAATTTGTGTCCATTGAGTTTCCACCTTCCCTAGCTATATCATATATACTGTATTTAGATGAATACAATCTATAGAAAACTCCATTTATATATAACGTAAAACAAAACCTGACACTTGAATTTTTTAAAAATTCAGCTACCTGGTTCCTTTTTTATCTTTGAATGTCCATGTTGCTCCCAAATTGAATATGGAAAGGGCTCGTTAAGATCCGGGATTTGATTTACTGTGGCTGAAGTTACGTTCTTAGAGGATCCTTGGGTGCTTTCTAGGTTACTAGGATGCTGATAAATTATTTCCATCTTATCCATTCATCTCTGCATAAGCTCCAAACTACTGTGACGCTCTTCGATTTGGCTCCTTTGAGCATATATTTCGTCTTACAACCTCTCAATTAGATGCATGTGATGAGAGAGGGTCTCAATATCGAAGGTTAAAGTAGAGTTGAGTGATCCCATGTGGATTCACAACCTTTGACACCTTGCATGGTCTATCTTAGGGCCCGGTTGGTCAAGTCCAATGAGTAAACACTTGACTCCCTACGAATTCGTGATTCCTAGTGAAATGTGGTTCTTCTGTCTATTTTACATGATGCTAGGAGGGACATAATTCTGTAGAGGAGTGTAATTCTTGAGGTGTAAGAATATGGTGTTGGAAGAAGAAGGTCCCAACATAGGCTGTGAAGCGAAGGTCTGGGCGGGGAAATGAATAGGCGAAGGGCGAGGCAATGGAGACAAAGGGGGTGCCTGAAATCTCCGAGGAGAGTCTCTTTGAGGTGCAAACAACGCTGAACATACAAGGTGATCCAGGGAGAGCGCAGGGTGTAAATGGCTTGGCATAGACTCATAGGAAATTCTCCCCAGTAAGGACGCTACCTAGAAACGTTGAGATAAATCCCCCTATGTGACATTCAATGCTAACTTTGTGTCTATCAAATACATCACAAGATCTTCCTGGGGCGTTGTACTTGGACCCTTCAAATATTCAAGCCAAGGATTTGATCCATCGTCACCCTGAAAAATCCACTTTGCTTCAGAGCTGCTGCACGCTCGGCTTATCTGTGTCATAAACTTTGACCTTCGATTACCCATGAAATCAAATAAATGGATAAGAAAACCACCCCATTCCATAATGGGATCATCGTACCAGATCTTGTTAACATGGTTTTCCCTTGTCCAATGAGGCCCTATCTTTTCACCTTCTAGTTGCTTCCTCCCCCTTTCACGACTCACGCTGGAGCTCCAAGTGTACACTCCCCTGGCCTTTGCATGTTGTCTCTTGGTCATATGTGGAAGAATTATAATAGGGGGGCTAGCCCTTCATTACCCTCCACCCTTAGGGTTCTAGGAGGTCTCCCTATGGCCTTGTTCTCCATTTTGTCTACTTCTGTATTATTTTCTCTCAAAACGTGTAAGAAGTTTGGCTTTAAGGTCCTTGTGACTACATGAATTTTGTCTATAATTCTTTTTAGGATCGAATGTTTTGGCTCAAATACCTAGATCATCATCCTTATGATTATCTTTCAGTCTCCTACTACATTCAAGTTGTGTATTTGTCATTTCTTTGCTAGTTGGGGTCCTTTAAGAAGTGCATACGCCTCTACTTTATTGTTTCTTTCTTTCCTGAGATTCCAGTAGTAGTTCAAAATTATTTTCCTCTGGGTTCGAAGAAACCCCCCCTGCACCTAGCTCCCCTAGGTTTCCCTTTGATGTGCCATCAAAACAGAGTGTGTGATTTGGATGTTTTTGGATCCATTCATCTATGCTATGGATAGTATGAAGCTGTCAGTACAATCTTTTCACTGAGTGGTAATTCTTAACAAATTGGAGGTTGAAGCTTGTGATCCAATCCTTCTCTGGGATATTCCAGTTGGTCGGATCTTCTATGCTAAAAAATTTAGTGTTCATAACCTCTGAGAGTTGTGTTTTGGCTTTGCTAGTGAAACTTTAGGGATGTGATATTTTTCCTTGGAAAATTTGTTTATTTCTTGCTAGCCAAATCTGCCAACAGATATACTTGGGGAGAGACCTCCATAATATTTTAAAGATTGGCTTTCCACGAAAGGCGACTTGGTAGTATTTTTCCCAGTTTCTTAAGAAAATATTTAAATATGAGGGCCACCTTATTTGATGAGTCAGTTCTCTGTAGGCAACATTCCAAATGATTGTTGAGAAGGAGCAATCCCAGAAGAGGTGTTGAATAGTGTATTGATTGCTTTGGTAAAGAGGACAATTAAAAGGGCCGTGGAAACTTCTTTTCATTAAGTTTTGACCCGTTAGTAGTTTTCCATGAGCTAGGGACCAAATGAAGATGTTAATTTTGGGAAAAGGGTTTTGACTCCAAATATTTTTCCATTTTGTTGAGGACTGGAGAAATCTTGAAGAGGAGAGGAGAATTTTGTAACCTCCTTTAATTGAATACCCATCTATTCCCCAACCTCGACTGTCTAGAATGTCTCTGAGTATAGGAGTTTCTCCTTTAAGAATGGAAATCAACACTTGGGCTTGATTGTGCATGTGAACGAGGGTGTCTCCCAGGCTCCATGACTTCCATCTTCCATATTCATTCCATATTGATATATCGAAGAGAGCGAGTTCTTGTTCTGAAGTCAACCATCTCTTAAGGTCCCCAATATCTTCCCCTCAAGAGGTGATGTTAGTTCCCAAGATCAAGTCTTGCCACAACCTGATCGATTTTCCATTTCCAGGGATCCAAGAGAGGTTATTTTAAAAAAAAGGGTTTGTGAATCTTATGAGTTTCCAGAATTGTGAGCTAGGTTGGGAGTTAGGCATAGTGTCCATGCATCATTTTCTGCCCCCCGACATGTATTTTTTTTTTTATGGTCATTTTCCACCATTCCTTTCTTCCTGATACTATCCTCCAGAGAAGCTTGGATCCCATTGCTATATTTGTCACTTCAGGATCTCTAATTCCCAGTCCCCCATATTTTTTGGGTGAGGATACTATATTCCAATTCACTAGATGAAACTTTTTGGAGTTGGACTTTCCCCCTTGCCACAAGAATTTGCAGATGAGTTGGGCCATGTATTTCAGGGCTCCCTTTGGGGCCAGGAGGGAGGAGAATTGGAAGAGGGGGAGGGAGGATAGTACTCATTTTATCAGGACCATCCTCCCAACTAGGTTGAGCCACCTTGACCCCCATGACTCCATCTTATCCCTAAATTTTTGGAGGTTGAGGTGCCAGTACTCATCAGGTAGAGATTTTAAGCACAGAGGGAGGTCGAGGTATTTAAATTTTTTCCAATCACTTGAGATGCCAAAGCCCATAATTTGAGTGATACCTAATATTCTATTAGCTAAAACATTCCACACGTGTATTTGAGATTTATCCTTGTTCAAGAGCCCACCCGAAGCTGAGAGGAAGGAGTCTAGCACTTGATTTATTCTTCATGCCATGATTTTTTAAGCTCCACTCAAGAGGATCATATCATCTGTGAATTGTGAGTTATTGATACGTTTTACACCCTGAGCTATTTTGATTCCTAGAATTGTTCCATTGGTACATTCCCAATCTAGTCTTCGATTGAGAGATTATGCCATGATCACATATAGGAGAGTGGAAAGAGGGAATCCATGTCTTAGTCCTCTGGAGGCATAAGGGGGCTAGGTGTCCATTTAAAATAGGGGCGATCCAATGGGAAGCAATACAGGCTCCATTCCAGGATAAAAACTCTTGATTGAACCCAAATTTCTGCATTACATTGAAAAGGAAATCATGTTCTACTCTATCAAACACATTTTCCATATCCAATTTAATTTCCATACCTGATTCCCCTCGAGAATTGTTAGAGTGGATTGCTTCTTGCACTAGAATAAAGTTGTCCCATATTTTCCTATCTACCACAAATCCTCCTTGATTGGAGAGATTTAGAGATATGAGAAAAGGAGTCAACCTGTTAGCAATGATTTTGGCCATGATTTTATAAGAGATATTACAAAGAGAGATAGGTCTAAATCTATCTAGGGTGGATGCTCCATTTCTTTCAGAATGAGTTCTAAAAAGGAGGAGTTGGTGGCTCCTCCCATTTATTTATTTATTTATGCACGTATCTTATCATTCTAATGAAATATTGCTTGATTATGTGCCAACATTTTTTATAGAAATGGAGGGTGAATCCATCTGGCCTCGGAGCTTTATCCTCATTGAATTTATTGATTGCTTTTAGGATTTCTTTTTCTTCAATTTGTCGATTGAGTTTGAGGTTGTATTCATCCAAAATTTTGCTTGGGATATGAATGATGAGAGATTAATAGGGGACTTCCTATGATCTTCTATATGAAGTATAAAGATTGAGGAAGTGACTGGAGGTTTGCTGCTTGATTTGATTGAACTCCTTTAGGGTTTCTCCCTCCTAAGTTTTGATTTTTGAGATTTGATTTGACCAAAGTCTGGCTTTTGATTTCTTGTAGAAGAAGGAGGTATTTTGGTCCCCTGCTTCCAACCATAGGATTTTGGACTTTAATCTCTAGATGATTTCTTTTTCTTTTATCACTTCAAATATACTCTTTATGTATATTTTGTTTAGGTGTTATATGTCTTTGTTGGACTTCTTTTGTCCCCATTTCACCTTGAATATTTTCTAGCTGAAGATTTTTTCTTTAATCTTAGTCTGGATTGGGTTCGAAGAAGTTTTTTCCCAAGCTTTGAGGAGTCCTTTCACCAACTTCAACTTCTTCTCCCAGATGTAGATCAGGGAGCCTATGATCCACTGGTTCAAAGCTTGCGAAATAGAGGAGAAAAAATCGACCGATCCATCCAGAGGGGATTGAATCTGAAGGGGATAGGGCCCAATTTTTTTGTTATTCAAACAGTAAAGAGATAGGTCAATGATCTAATCATGCCCACTGGAGGATCAAAGAAGAGGATTTTTCTAGATGACAAAGAAAAGAGTTGTTTATTAAGAAACGATCAAGCCTGGCCACAATGTGACCTGGCCCTGCTCTTCTGTTGTTCCATGTATACAGACCTTTGGAAGGGGGAACATCGAAGAGGTCCAGATCTAAGATTAGATCATCCGTTTTTTCCCTGAATTGGTCCCTCACTATGGATACCCCTCGCTTTTATTTTAATCCTCTTGTGGTATTGAAGTTCCCAACTATAGTCAAATTTTGGAGGGGATTGTCATTGGCCAGATCTTGAAGGGATTGCCAACACTCAACTTTTTCCAAGTAATTATTCATATAGACATTGATAATTGAATAGAGCATACATTTGGCTTTCTTAGTTAGAGATGCCTTCATCTAGAACTGGGACTGTAACTGATCCTCTAGCTTGAATTCTTCTGTATTCCAAATTGTGCCAATTCCTCCTGAGGCGCCTCTGGAATTGATTTCTTTTCGTTCCCCTTTTTTCCTTTTTTTTTGAATTTCTTGGAGGGTTTCCAAGTCCCTCATTTTTTTCTTATGGAGTAGGAGGATTGAACGGTTTTTTGTTTTATTAACTTTCAAACTTATTCTTTTTTAACCCTAATCCCTAGTCCTCTACAGTTCCAAGAGACAACTTTCATCATTTATGAAAGGGTCC
>JZKD02S2185185.1:21510-41247 GCA_000966675.3 Picea glauca
ATGAAAATCACACCAACAAAACAAAAATTTAAGGGCTATATGATATTGATAGTGATGCAAACAAGAACACCCCAATGTTTATACGTGAAGAAGAACCCCAAAAATGGACAAAAATCTAGCTATACAAAGTTTCCAATCACACAGTAACTTAATGTAAAGGCATTTACAACACACTACCAGATCGGAAAAGACCTAATGTAGGTGTTCCCTAGGTCACTGTTCACTAGGAAGAAAAATCAAGCAAGCAAAAAGATGAAAACAAAGCACTCAACACCTCAAATTCACCTAGAAACTCAAACAAGAAATTAGAGGCTTAGCCAAGGGTCAAATCAATGCCAAAATATCATTAACATTCTGACATACACAACCCAAACATGGATCTGAGAGAAAAATAGATCAAAAACCCTAAAAAACCATGTACAAGAGGCGGTTGCGACATGCCAATAGTGAAATTTGCATCCAGTAATGAAGCGATCATGACTCACTAGTGTAGCTAGGTGCAACTAATCGCTCTAGATTTCAAATACCATGTAGGGAAAAAACCCTATATCTGAGGGATTTGCCCACCCAGTTAGTGATGAGGAAGGTAAATAAACTACATACAATTTTCAGAGACCAAAAGAACAAAGAAAATTCTAATTTTAATGAAGAATCAAAGATTTTTCCATAGTGGAGTCATTAGTTTTGTAATGGAAAAATCCCGCCTGTGGACAGGTGAGCACTCCCTCGAATATTCCCATTATCTGAGATAGATTGCACGATAGATAATAGAAAAATATTCAACTAAATATACTATATTTGATCCTAATTTATGCTATGAGAAGAAGATAAAATGGTTCAAACTTGATTCATGGTGGTTGTTCTTACGTATTTGTAACTGATGCAACTCTAGAGATCTAGCTCTAGCTCTTCTAACTTTCTTCCTAAACATAATAAGAAAACAAATACCAATATCAAGTCCCCTTCAAGTAACAACAATGTTGAATCTCAACTATATCTAGCATTATATCCTCAAGGAAAGATAAAATCTACCATTTATCATCATGCATAACTAGATACAAAAACAATGGAAGGGGAAAACCATATATCTATATTAATAATTGGAGAACATTACATCAACCAAGATTTACCTCGAGTCTTGATTGAGGCCTCTCCTAGTTTCTTTCTTCAACTCCTCCTTGGCCCTCACAAAAGAAGTGAAAACTTATATTTGAAGTTTGAAAGCTTGTCGAAGTTGTTCTAACACTCTCCAACATAATTCTATTATTAATTCTTCCTCCTCTCCTCCCTTGGAATGCCTTCCTTTTATAGGTTGATGGAGGAGTCTAGGGGCTTCTATATCTCTATAACTTAGTGAACTCTAAGTCTAGTACAAGTTCCCAAGCTCCTCATGCGATATTGACAACTCACCTAAGGTTGATCTCCTTGTAACTAATCAAATCTAGAAGGTGACATGGGTGGTTGTAGGTTGTCAATAGTGCATCTCGTAAATGGTCTCATCTTTCTAGTGGTGTAACATGCAACCAATCACATCTTCCTAGGCAAGAAATGTGTGACCTCCCTCAATATATGAAAAATCCTAGGCAAAATAGTGTGCCTCGGCCTGACAACATCAGTAGGTCCTTCATGTGTCCCTAGGGTGGAAAGTAGAGTTATAACAAGCCTCTAGTGACAAAGAAACACATTTTCATGGAATGGTACACCTACCAACCTTTTGTAGGAAATTGGATGGATTGGTGGTTCATGTTTTTTGACAGACCTCCTGACAATAATAGGGAGGTCCCTTTGTATTTCCTTAGAAAATTGCGTGTCAAATTTATCTTAGGTCACCATATCAAGTACTTTAACATTGTTGAATTCTATGGGGTTGGTCATGGTTTTGCACGTGATTGACCAAATTCTAGGAAAAACCCATTGAGAGGATCTCATCCTCATAGGTAGAGGCCTAACCCTCCTACCTAACATCCTCCCATATCAGAAAACATTATCCAAACTCAAACATCCATTTCCACCTTGACCTACAACTTAGTACAACATAGAACATTCATATCATTATTCCACGAGGAGGGGCCTTCAAGTGATGTTGGAGGAGGGGTTGGGACTTTATGTAAGTTTTAAACCTGCGAAGTAAAGCAATGCATATAGATTCTTAAGCAATATAGAAATTAATCAATGGCTCATACACAGAGTACACAGAGATTTTATACTGGAAACCCTCAACCAGGAAAACCTTTCTTATTTTCTTTATATCGAATTTCACCATTCACCATACAATATATATAATGTTTTTAGGTATTTCATAGATACCAAAACCCTAATCCATTAATCTTGGATTAATTTACAAATCCGCTAAAAATAGCAAAATCTGCTAAAAATAACAAAAAACCACCCAAACAAAAATTTTTGGGGCACTGCCCCGGGCTACCACCCGTTGTCGAACGCTGCACGTAATCGGAGGGGGGGGGGGGGGATACCTACCCCCCCTGGGACCCCCCTAGGAAAGTTCCCAACGCACACGACAGAGCTCTAGGTGAAGGGATTGTCAGACGCGATTGTCGTATCTGTCGTGCCCATACACACACACACACATGCAAAGAATATAACACATACCCAACACATTATACCCTATAGTAGAATCTAACTAGGAGAGGTCACATGGGCACATTAGACATTCTGATCCTAGTTCATGTGATCCTCATAGATCCTCAAGTTCTAGGAAAATTTGTTATGGGATGATGGAGGTCATTACACATGGCGGTTCATGGAGGAGGTTAGCATATTAATCATCTCTCTATTTTTCCTTGATTATATATATATCACTAATTTTATATATAGTTTATTGTGTAGATTTTTTTCTATATCTGATTATTTTATGCATGCAGTTGCTACGATCCGATAGTATACCTTCATCACCTCTAGATGCATCAATTATAGTTTCCTTCACTGATGCAACAATAGTAACAACCTTATCAACTGGTGTTCCACACACACATGTATTGTGGAATTTTGTTTAGCGTAATATTTATCTTACAAGTTCTGTCCTACCCTATAAAATTGTTAACTATTGAAGTGACCATTCATCCCAACTAGGGTAAAAAACTATCAAAGAATGAGTTCCATCCCTCATCATTGGATCAAGATCGAAATATGAGAAAGCTCCACACAAAACTATGCACAAATGTTATGTAATCAAGTGTAAATGTGAAGTACTCCAATACATATGGCACCCCTTTCTTTCCATACATTTCCAATGTAAATTTAATGTGTAAGTGAAAAAATCACAATTATCACCATGTTTTTCCAAGTCTATAAATGCAATGGATGTAATCCTTTATTAATCATTGATACATCCCGTTATTTCCCTTTTTTTTATAGGGCTACTATAATAGTGCGCTACTTCCTCTTCCTACTTGAAACACATCTTTGAGCCATCACAAATGTGATACTCTTGTTGGGGGCATTACCTCACTTGAGGATTTTTTAAGCTTTCCCTTCAGTCATTGTACCTCCATAATAACTAAAACCAACATGTAGTGGTATATAGAGAGATATGACATTCCTTGAAGGAAAAGACATAGAATATTAAAATCTCCAAATAAATATAAAATAAAGGTGTGGGGTTACTTTGATGAAGCTTGTTAGGGTGATTGTGGAAAATGTGGAGCAAGAGGCATAATATGCATATAGAGAGATATGGAATCCTTTGAAGGAAAATATACAGAATATTAAAAGCTCCAAATAGAGATCAAACAAAGGAGTGGGGTTAATTTCACGAGGCTTGTCAAGGTGATTGTGGAAAATGTGGAGCAAGAGGCATAATATTTTTAAAGAGGTAATCACGAGATCGATTTTAAGGCCACTGTAGCAGAGGATTCTAATAACATAGTTGAACTTTATGCTCTTTGGTTGATTATGAAACTAACAATGGAAAACATTCATAGGTGATAGGAGACTCCAAACTCATTTTGGATTTGGCTAATGAAAACTTCAGGAATAAAATTCAATGTGTGTCCCATTAACAGATAGAATCTGAGAGGCAAAGACTCAATTGATCCAAATTTATGAGGGAACAAAACGAAACACAAAAATATGACATAAAGAAAAAAAATACATTAATACTCAATTTCTATTAAAAAATGAAATATGTAGGAACTGTAAAAATATAGACTAAAATGAACTCGCTAGAATGGTGGTAGCTTAGCTCTGAGAATACATGTGACGACTACGCGCATTCACAAGAAGTGATTACAATGAGGCAAAAAGTCATTTTTTTTATATTATGGTCGCTGCGGGAGGTATTAACCTCCACGTGTAACCCTGACAAGAATAGAATATTTTGGGAAGCAAGAAGAAACCCTAAAGCATTGGACATAGCCTTAGAAGACAAGTCGGCTAAAGGAAATATTTAATAATGAGTTTTTAGCCTCCATAATGAGAAGTTGGCCCAGATAGCTAAGGAGGAGCAATATAAATACAGGATGCCAGAGCTCATTTGACACACATAGCTTGCAATTGCAGAAATTTAGTTGTGCACAAGTCTGGAAAGTAGCTGCAGCTGCAGCTACTGCAACTTGTATTTTTGGTTTTAGGCTTAGACTCTCTCTTGGTTATGATTTGGAATTTATGCCTTGCATGTTAACTTTGGAGAGTGATACACTACCTTGATTGGCTATTAGGCCTAGGGTTTTCTTCCAGAATTATTCTCTGTCAAGGTTAAGGTGCTCAAGGGTGGCTTCGACCTATGGTTGGGTGACAATATTTCTATATTGTCTATGGTTAAACAAGCACACCTATTTTTCTAACAGGTTATGGGCCCACACTATCTTCAGATAGTCTAACCGTTGGAAGATAGATTGGGAGGATTTGATCAGTTACAGTTGCAGTTGCATTCAAAGTTTTTGTTGCAACAACAAAATATTAACGCTCTTGTTGAGGCACCTTAAGTGAAGAGATTGACCTCATTTCTGGATAGCCTAGTGCACCCTAACCTAGCACACCTCCTGGTACTCTCAGCAAGATAAGACATCAAGTTTGAGTTTTTGGTCAAATCCAAAGGTTGATGAAGTCAAAGAAGTCATGACTTACTCTACGAAGTCAGAAAACAAGTTAGAAGGGGCTTCTAACTACAGAGCATGGAACACAAGGATTGACCTCATCCTTGCCAAGAATAAAGTGTTGGATATCGTGAAAGGAAAGATTGTGGAACCGCAATTTGAATAAAGAAAAGAGAAGGAACCTCAGAACGTTGGAGTTATGGATAAGTTCAAGGACAATGACATCAATGCCATGAGTATCAGAGTGGACTCTGTAAAATACCACTTGATACCCTACATATCTCATCTTGACTCATCTAAGAAGATGTACGATGCCCTAACTAACCTCTTCTTAGTTAGAAACATTGGACAAGTAATGAGTCTGAGGAATGAGCTCTGTGACATGAAAATGAATGATGATGACAACATAACATAATACTTTGTAAGAATCTCTCAGTTAAGATATCAACTACAAGCTATTGAAGAAATCATTGTAGAAAAGGAACTGGTAAATATAGTACTCAATGGCCTTTCCAAGACATGAGATGCATTTGCCGCAAACATGAACACAATAAAGGAGTATCACACATTTGAAGAACTTTGGACTTGACGTGCACAAGAATACTTAAGGATTAACACAAAAGATAAATCCCAAAATAAATACAAAGATCAATCCTTCACAAAAAAGTTCAAGAATTTCAGGAATAAGAAGAAGTTTGGCTTGAGGAAGAAACCAAATGAAGAAAAGGATATGTCAAAGATACAATGCTTCAACTGTCGAAAATGGTCACTAGAGGAACCGTTGTCCCGATTTAAATAAAAGGAAGGAAATAGACGAGGCATCAGTTGCAAAGAAAGGGAACCCTCAAAGAATGCCAAACACGATAAAACCGACATCTTCTTTTAAGTCAAGGTAACAATATTCTTCATAGTTCTTGTACATATCATGTTCACATAGTTTCTGTACATATCTTTCATATTTATTTATTATAAGATAAGATGTTCAAGTGAAACAATACCTATGGAAGAATAACAAGATAAGGATTGCTATCACGACGACTACAAGTCAAACAAAGTACATTGACAATTGTTGGTAACAATTCCTGTGGAATCTATTATATAAGTAATAATTGCCAGATAAGATGAAATCAGAATCAAACTTGAAGAGACCTAGAAGAAGACAAAAAAAGAAGAAGTCAACAATCAAGAGGAAATTAGAAAAATACTTGTGACACTTTGCAGAAGGAAACAAGGATGCAAACGAAAGCGTGGACTCTCTTAGATGGAGGGAGCTGATTCCAAAATTCCAAAAGAAGAACATGCATTCATGCATGAAGCAAGGATCAGGAGGGAGATAATCTTAAATGATATCATGCATTGAGGATTATGAAGTATCTTTCCATGTTCCAATTGAAAGTAGCAGCCATGATAAGCAACACGTGTTCAGTGTAACTCTAGAAGAAGTCTTCTTCAAAAAGAATCCTTAAAGTATCCTTGGTTGTCCATCTACATCTATGATTCTATGATGAAAGGAAGAAGTTGGAATCTTTAGGAAATATAGAATAACCCATGGACCCAATAACTAAATAGATACATGAGGAAGAACATGAAGATTCCAATAAAGAAAGAAAAGAAAGAACAACCAGTTATTATACCGAGAATTACAAGACTACCAGTTTGATTTAAACCCACTAAGAAGCAATCGAGCAGAAGAAATGGAAGGTATGGAAAATAACAGTGTATGTAAGAAAACATGAAACATAATTATGAATGGAAGCAGTGCAAGATTCAAAGGTTCTTCTAGAAGGAAGGAGAAGACTATGACAACAACTTGTTCTAGTAAACCAAATATACATCTTGTAGTATCTATGGATTGGAATTTACATGTAAAAGATTGTTCTTGCCAATAAAGAAAGTGAGAAAGAATCTTATAAAAGAAAGAGACTCATGTATGAAGATATAAGAAGACCTTGTATGGATTCAAACAACCTGAGGCAGAGTATCTCATATACATCAGAAGCGTGGTGAAAACTTTCTATGACAGAGATGGTGTATCAGAATAGTTACTCAGAATTCTCGGATGATGGATTGCTAATCCATGGAAAACTCTCATGATGACAAAAGAAGTACTACTTGGATATGTTTCAGTTTGATCCTTTCCACGATTTTATGAGCTAGCAGGAAACAAAAGTGTTGAACTCGACCATGATATATTGTAATGATCAGAGGCTATATGAAGCCTTAAGAGAAAATCAGTTTTCCATGACAGACCGAAGTACATTGAAATCAAGAATTATATTCTCTGTGATGAGTCCGAAAAAGAGAAGTGGTTCTCCAATATATCTCCACAAATGAGCAGATAGAAAATATTTTGGTAAAGCCTCTACCCAAGATGAAAATTTTCCATACTCAATAGACAAGCTGGGGACTGGGGCTCATGGAAATGAATTCCTTATGGAAAAAGGAAGAGATTACTCCTAGGTCGGGGGGGGGAACACTTATATGTTATTGATTTATGGATATTCATTTTTTAGTTTTAAAAATGGTCTAGGATGAGCAGTTCCTTTCTAGTTTGGAAATTGGTTTGAGATTTCTGACGCACAGGTATTTTATAGTTCAGAAAATGGTCCAGATCGGACAATCATTTTCATAAAGAAAATTATCTGATAGATTGTTGATGTACCATAGACAACGATTCCCCTTTTTGTCAGTGTGGGGGAATGGTCTAGGAAAGGAATTCTTCTTGGTAGTCACTCTGATTAGTGGTCAAGTAGAATGGTTCTCCTCGTTGGGTAGTCATTCTTTCGATGTTCACAATTGTGAGAAATTTCGAAGAATGGTCTGTTTTGGATGTTGGTGAAGGACATTCATTTCCATTAGGAAATGGTCCGCACAATAATTCCCTAGGGTAGCCTCATTATATCCAGGTTGCACTATGATTAGTGCTAGAGGAATGTCCCAGTTACGTGAATGGTCTAGGTTCAGCAATTAGGGACAGGAATTCCCTAGGGCAGACTAATTTTCTTTAGGTTGCACTATGACTAGTGCTGGAAGGAATGGCCCAGTTAGGTGAATGGTCTAGACTTAGAAATCAAGGACAATTATTCTTCTATGCTTGAGAAGAATAGTCCAGATAGCCCATGTATGATGTTTTACATTTTGAGGGCAGATTCTCTTCCATATCTCACATATGTGAGTGGAAGAATGGCCCAGATGACTCAGTTTATATCATGATATTGTTTTATGTAGGTTGATATCATATGATATGATTGCTATGGATACTGCATGTCTCTCAACAGTAGATGTATGCTACTGTGGTGGATGTGGTTGTGACTATGTGTCACTAATTAAGTAGTCGTGTGCTACTTGGTGTGGTTGTGTACCACTGGATAGTAATTGTGTACTACTATGGATAGACACAATTGTGTTCTATTGAATGATATTGTTCTGATTTACATGTAGACTATCAATAGTGTTGAAAATGATTATCATCTAGTTGGATAGTCAGTGTTCTAATGGACAGACATTCTTCAAACATAAAATGGTCCAGGACATTTATTCTTCTAGGATGTATGTATGGGTTAGAAGAATATTCCTTGTATCCCATGGTGTGGCTTCCAGCATATGTTGGAATAGTTATTCTTCTAGGACATATGTCCAGATTAGAAGAATGGTTCTTGTATCACTCTGTGGAGTGAGTGAATTATAATTCAACATCATGCCTGATTACACAGGTGGAGTATGGATTCGAAAGATGGTGCAGTTGATGCTATCAAATGATACTCATAATGATGATGGTGCTTGTGATCTAATCATGAGATAGCATTTATGGCTATGATGATGCTACCAGTTGAATTGTATGTTTATGCTCAAGACCATTGCTTTCAATACCTCCATAGCTAGGAGGGAGTGTTGATATTATGGTAGTTGTGTGAGGTATTAACCTCCATGTGTAACCCTGACAAGAATAGAATATTCTGGGAAGCAAGAAGAAACCCTAATGCATTGGACATAACCCTAGAAGACAAATCAGCTAAAATAAATATTTAATATTGAGTTTTTAGCTTCCAGAATGAGAATTCGACACCAGAGCTCATTTGATACACACAACTTGCAACTGCATAAATTTAGTTGTGCGCAAGTCTGGAGAGTAGTTGTAGCTGCGACTACTACAAAATGCATTTTCGGTTTTAGGCTTGGACTCTCTCTTGGTTATGGTTTGGACTTTTCCCTTGTATGCTAACTCTAGAGAGTGATATGCTACCTTGAATGGAAATTAGGCCTAGGGTTTGTTTCTAGAATTATTCTCTATCAAGGTTAAGGTGTTCGGGGGTGGCTTCGGCCAATGGTTGGGTGAAAATATTTCAATATTATCTATGGTTAAAAGATCACACCTATTTTTTTAACACTTTTAACATAAGAATCAATGAGAAAAACCTAAACATCGAAAACCCTAACCCTAGAAGATGAAACACCAAAAGGTTTGTGTGCCCCGATGTGGTTAGTTGATACATCAACTTCCTAGGGGCATAACTTTTTCATATGATCTCTGTTTGGGATGCTCAATAGCCCATCGAAAATGTCTAGCTAAGAAGTACATAATCTGAATGGACTAATAGATGCCTATGACTATCTACCAGGTGCTTTTGCATCAAAAAACGTTGTTTAGGGCCTCAAAATGGCCCTAGAAGTTCATGGCCAAAAAAAAAAACTATAGAAAAATGCCAAGATGGAAATTGTGTTTTGAGCCAGTGAAACAAGTGGATGGCCACCAATTTTCACATGGATCATCAATTCACATCTCTAACTTTCCAACACATTTATAAGGAGCTTAATAAAAACACCAACATGTTATCCAAAGAAGCCTTAAGGAAGCAGGAATAGACAATAAAATTGATAAAACTAATAGATGAAAATGTTTAACCTGTTACATCTCTCGATCTTCATGCCATCTCTCGATATTCATGCTATCTTAGTCATGATATGATATAACTTTGACTTGGATAGTACAACATTTGTAAAAAAATTATGTATAATTCAATTATTTAGAAAACTTGAAATTGATTTTAAAAGAGATTGAAGGAAGAAGAAATTTAATATCCTAACAAAATTGTAAATATGTAAATACTGATTATTTTTCAAAATACCAAAATTACATATATGTGTTATTTTAAAAGATAAATATGTTTTTTAGTTAGAAACACTACATCTTATAGAGAAACTCATATATAACCAGACTGATTTTATAGAAAGAGACTTAGGTGTTCACTATTATAGTTTAGTTATTTTTTTATTTTTTTTAACTTAAACTAACTTCAACAAATTCACTCTTATCTAGTGAAGTTTTCAACTAATTTTAACCTACTTCCAAACAAAAATGAGCACATAAACCAATGCACATTAATTCCATTGAATTTTTGTAGGTAGCCAACTTTGGCCATGGTAGCTCACACTGAGTTAAAGTCTCATTTTCATTTTTTGATTTTTGGTGACTTCCTACCATCTTTGTTTTTACGAAATCTGAAATTGTAATTCCACTATGTTTGAGATGTTATTCCTTCCATTTATAATTTCAATATAACTTTTTTATTGAAATGTATGAACCTGTTAGAATTGTCAATGTGGAAATACACAATTCACATGGATAATTAACAATCACACACAGAGAATAGACACAAGGATTTCACGTGGTACACTCAAACATTGGTCTACGTCCACCAAGCATAGGCATCAATTGTCTTATTATTTGGATTATGGAGATTACATCATCTCACTCACACTCAATCGTTTTTGCCTCTATGAGCTTACATGAATTTATACATTCACACAATAAATTGATTAATAAATGCAATCCCTATTCATATTATAACTTGGTCTATTTGGTTGTAACCAACGCAGAATAAGAGGATCCAAATATATCATTAGAGGAATTTGTTGTCACCAAATCCCAACAATCTCCACCTTGACAACAATTAACCTGATACCTTTCTCCTTCCTTTTGTTCATCACATTTTCTGCAAGCCAAGAGAAGCCAAGCACCATTGCAATTTCTCTAATAAAACCAGTTTCATGATCTTGCCTATGTGACTTGAACGAGTTTCGATTTCCTGAGGGGTCACTCCACCTCCAACATGTCTTCCGCAACTGTGTTGTGAGACATATTTATTGATAGATCTCCTTCCATCCAAGACACCAGTATTACAATATACATTAAAATTATCACAGACTATCTCAGTGTAACTATTATAGGTGACATTTGTGCTTCTCAGACGCTGAAGCACCCATTTCACTGCAACACCTGAATCTTTCACGTATCTAACAACGTCATTAGCATGTGAAACATCTGGTCTTAACCATTTCATCACATACAATAGACCTCCTACTGAACTTACATGAGACATAACCTTTTCTTCTTTATAGACATGCCCTATGCTTGAAGAAAACTTATAATGGAAAGCAAGAGGGATAAAAACTTGTCGTATAATGTTTATACTGAACTCCAACCACAACTTACCATTACCATCTCTGTGTACTCCCATGCCCATAATTTGTTTTTCTGCTCCTTGATCCCTCATCTGAATTGTCTTGTCCACCTGAGTCAATCTCTTACTGATTTTATCCATGATTTATCTTTCATCGAGCATATCATCAGCAAAGAACATCAAGACTGTGAATGTACTATAAACCGTATAGTCATTCCTACCCTTTGAAAAATTCTGACTCACTATGAAGGATTCAAACCTCTCGTATATTTGCTTGGGTACCATTAGGCCATACAATGAATTATCTAGCATGCAAACAAATTTACCATTGCGATCTTGAATCAACCCTTTTGGTTGTTCCATACATACTATATCTCTATCAATGATGACTTTGTGAGAAGTAGGATCCCACATACAACATCCCTTTATACCATCATCATAACTTGCAGAGATATAAAAAAAGAAGGAATTCAGAAACAAAGTTTTTAAGTCTGGAAATGATTTAGTTTACTAGTACTTGCAATTCTTTCTTTCTCTTATGACGTTGATGCTTCTGCCATAAACAAGAAGATACATCTGTCACTTCAGATCCCACTTCAGTACTCCCTTCCAGCTTATAAAGGTTATCAAACTTTGTTTCCTTTATCACTACTAGATTCCCTTTTGACAATGTGAGAGCTCCACCTTGACTTGTATACTTATATCCATAAGAATCCAACACTCCTAATGAAATCAAATTTGATTTAAGCTCAGGTACATATTTAACATCCTTTAATTCCCTAACAATACCATCGAACATCTTGATTCTAATACTGCCAACCCCAATAGTTTTACAGCGAATACCATTTCCCATAAACACTACACCCTCATCAACAGATTGGTATGAAAAGAACCAATTTCTATGTGAGCACATGTGGTGGGAGGCACTTGAATCTAACTGCCATTCTTCTTGATATTGTAAATTACTAGAAACGGATAAAAATTGATCAATTATACCTGAATTTGTTACAACCAAATTTGCTTCCTTTATAGATTTTTCCTTAGATTCCTTTCTCTTCCAACAATCTTTCTTGAGATGTCATTTTTGCCACAGTTTCAACATTTTGCTTTACCCTTTCCGTGTCTTGACTTAGATCATAAAGAACTTATTTCATTCTTCTCTATGGTTCGACCTTTGATCAACATCACCTCTGAAGTTGAGGTTTCTTTACTAGATTTTCTCCTCATCTCTTCGGCGAACAAAGCTCCCACAACAGAGTCATAATCTAAAACATCTGTTGAGCTAAAGCTAATATAGGTGACTAGATTGTCCCAAGACTCAGGAAACGAACACAATAGTGTAATAGCCTTATCCTCATCTTCAAATTTAACTTCCATACTAGTCAATTGAACTATAAGGATATTGAAGGTATTTAAATGGTCATCAACTTTTGTACCTTCTTTTATTCACAAATTGTACAACTGTCTCTTCAAGTAGATTTTGCTCGTCAAGGATTTTTTCATATATAGACTTTCCAACTTCGTACACAAACAGACTGTTGTCTTCTCCGAGACAATATTGAACAGAACATCGTCGACCAAACACAGGCGTATGTCACTCAGTTCTCTTGCATCCATCTTATCCCAGTCCTCATCTGTTATGCTCGCGGGTTTCTTTTCTGTTCCCAAAAGTGCCTTCACCACACCTTGTTGCACGAGTAAATCGTGCATCTTGAGCTTTCAGAGCTCAAAGTTGTTTTTACCGCTAAACTTTTCAACTTTAAACTTCGAACTCTACATCTTAACCATTTACACAAAAATTCTCTTAATATCCACTACTTATAAAAAACCCAAAATCTTTTAAAAAATAATGTGGAAGAATGATCTTAATATAATATTAAACAATAATTTTAAAAAAGTTTAATAAAAAAAAACCCTTTAATAATATAAAAAAAATGTTTAATACAAATCTTTTATAAAGAAAAAGATTTACTTTTTAACACATCCACCTTTTAGAAGCATTTACCTTCACGCTTTGACTCACCCACGTGACTTGGCACTTTTTAATTAATTAAAAAACACTTTTTAAGAATCCTCCTATGTATATTTTAATGCTTTAAACTTTTCAACCATGCCTCAAATTCCAAACAATATACTATGCGAATAAATTTTAAAATGGAGATCAAGGCTTTTTGACTTAAGGGAGCCGCAGCATGCACCTCACGCTTCCACTGCGGCGAGTCTGCACCTCTCGTGCAGCTGGAGTGTGGGGATTCCACACCTCTTGATATATTTGGAGTGTGGAAATCTTAAAATTTTTATGTATTGTTCCTTTGTCTCAACTACAGAAATATTAACAATTTCTTATGAGCGTAAGGTTGAGGTTGAGTAGTATGTCGCTGCATCCTTTCAGAGGAGGGACCTAAGATGATGTATAAATCTATTTACCTTATTTTTTTTACTTCTTCGATAATTGGAAGCTCTTCTAACCAGTTCTGATATCAGTTGTTAGAATTGTCAATGCGGAAATACACAATTCACATGGCTAATTAACAATCACACATAGAGATTTCAGGTGGTTCACCCAAACATTGGGTTACATCCACCAAGCATAGGTATCGATTGTCTTATTATTCGAATTATGGAGATTACATTAGCTCACTCACACTCAGTGATTGTTGTCTCTACGGGCTTACATGAATTTATACATTCACACAAGAAACTGATTAATAAATTAAATCCCTATCCATATTCTAACTTGATCTATTTGATTGTAATCAATGTAGAATAATAGGATCCAAATCTATCATTAGAAAAATTTGTTGTCACCAAATTCTAATAAAATCGACCTATATCATCAAAATTACAAATAAATAAGTCATGGATCTGTGACTTATCAAATTCTAGTAAAAATAACGTTTCATATTGATAAACACAACGTATTGATTGATCTTCACATGTAAATAAAGGTCATTATAAAAAAATAAAACTAATGTTTGAAATTGAGTAAAATTATTATTAATATTATTACATCATATCCTACAACCCATTTATACCCTTAAGCTCTTTGAATTCTTGAATCCTTATCAATTTTATCACTTATAACTATATCCAATTTTATTTCCACCAAAATTCGTTTAAGTCCTTTAATTTTTTTAATAAGATTTCATTATATTAATTTTTGTCTCCACCACAATTTATCACTTTTCATTATGTTAAAGTTGGTCACTATTTAAATATAATTTATATGGGTATAATTTTTCAATTTTATTATTTTTAAAGTTATATATTTAATTAAATAAAAAAATATTTTTAATATTTTTAATTTTTAATTTATCTTATTTAATTAAAAAAAATAATCAATTTTATTAACAAAATAATAATATTTAAAAAATAACAAAATATTGAAAAGTAATAACTATGAGTTAAGATTCATGCTTCCTCAAATGAATATGTTATCAGTAGATGTCTAATTTGGATTAGAATTAAGATGAGTATTGTTTATAAAATTTCTACTAATACATTTATAAGAATTTAAATTTTTATAATTTTTTTTTTTAAATAAAAAGAGACTATATTACCTTATGTTTCTAAAAAACAACATTTGTTAAAATATTACAACCAAATTTGCCACTTGTTTTGTCACAGGTGTGGAAGCCAGGACAGGTGACATTGTGCATGGACACTATTGTGCATAGATGGCATTGTGTATGGACACTACTGTGCATAGGTGGCACTGTGCATAGAAATAACATATGTCTAAGAACTTTAAAAAATTTCCACCTGTTCTACCATGTATATGGAAATCAAAACATGCAGTCTGCTCTAGGGTTTCATGACAACAAGAAAACAAAATTGCTAAGACCATAAAAATAACAGTAGAAAATCTAAACATGAGGTAAAATTGTGCTTTCGTTCTGGCTGACCGTGAATGCATAAGGATGGAAACAAGTCTAGAAACGTCTCTTTCTGGGCTCGCTTGATAGGGAATCAAACATGAAGTCCATGCACTTGCTTAGGAGACTCTGGTTTTACATTTGCTTGGCTAGGTCCCTCATCATCTCAAAAATGAGGTCTAGGTGTTCCTCTATGAGCCTGCACGACCTGGGCGAGGCATGGCTATTGAGGACCTGTTGCATTGGTGCCTTGGGTGAATAGTTTCCTTCTCTCTCATGCCAAAATTCACCCCAATTGATTTTTGGGTCTGCCGCTTTGGGATCGATAGAGTTTTTGTAGCCATTTGATAGCCTTGGAGGAAGCTCCCCTTCTACCAGACAATTTGTCATGACCAAATCCTTGGTGTCTACCTGTGTCATCCGTTCACTGCCAATGCCCTGCAAGTGATGAGGAATCTTCACCTGCTGAGGAGGAATTTCCTCCTCCACTATGCAACCTCCATAATTGGGCTCTGGGATAGGTGAATGAGGCTCTGTCTGGTTTCCGTCTCCTGATTATGATCGGAGTGGGGAGAAAGGGTTGGGTTGCTTCTTGGAAAGGAATGGAGAGCCACAAGTCGAGTGTGATGGTTCCTAGCCATTTGGATATAGTAGGTTGGCTCGCATTTGGGCTTGCCTCTCTCATAGGGAATAAAAAAGATAAGCCTAAGGGGGGAAGAGTACATAGTGGGGAGGTTGAGGAAGATCAAGAGGGAAGAAATGAAAATACTAGAGGCCCGAGAGAGCCAAATTGTGATAGCCAAGGGAGAATGAGAGACCAAGGGAGAAAAACAGAGATAAAACCAGTAACGGGGAAATCCCTGCATTATAATGAGTGAGGTGATAGAAATGGATGCTATGAATGTTGAAGGGTTGTGGGTGGAGGCTATCGTACCAGTTCCCATAAGCACCATTAGATTTGTTGGACTGTCTCGACACTCTATGCTCTACTCTTCGTAAATGCGGGGCATGTCAAGTGAATTGGGGAGGGTGCTGGTGGCGAGGGGCTTTAACTGCCTCTGCTTCCAGTGCACCTTATGACATGTGGTCTCCAAGTGGCACCCCATCTGGGGAAATTTTTATAAAATTTTAAGTAATATGTTATCAACGAATTTTTGAAGGATGTCTAATTTTGATTAAAATTATGATAAATATTTTTTTATAAAATTTCAAAATAAATTTATAAGAATTTAAAGTTTTATAAAATTTTAAGTAATAAATTTACAAGAATTTAAATTTTTATGAATCAAAATTTTGATAATATGATGATTATGATTAACATCCACTAAAACCGAATTGGTCTATCGGACCTTAAGAGGGTAAGTGATTACTTGTGATTCTTTAGAATTTTGTTTCTGTGCTAAAAAAACATTAAGAGAGGTTTTCCAAGATCACCATAATTTTGTTGAGTTAAGAGGTTAGGAAGGTTGGTAGTGTGACAAATATTTTGAAAATGAGATCTAATCTAGGTATAGGATGGACAATCTAAGAGAAAGTGTTTTTCATCTTCTACCTTCTTAGTGTCACAAATGTGACACACTATTTCATCCCATGGCATTTTAGGAACCAGTTTCACTATGAGCTTGTGCGAATCTGTTCTTATCTTAGCAATGTTTATTTTTTTCTTAACACTCGTCAAAACAAAGAGATAATTTTGATCTTCTAGATTAGGGTTGATTACATGCTTATAATACCTCAACTTTATTTTTTCCTCTAACTCTTTATCACACCACATTTTCTCCTTAAATTTTGATTTGATGATATTTTTAATAGTATCTTTATTCTGCAAAATGGTGTCTTCCATGATTCTCCAATATTTTAGCCAAGATTGAGCATCTTTATTACATCCTCGCTTGAGTTAATGGTGGTTACGACTCGATTTTGAAGCAATTTTAGGAAGCATATTGTCTTCCATGTTGTTTAACTTGCTCTTATACATTAGATATCTAGTCATTGCCATGCTCTCAATGGGGGAGAGGCTTGTTTCTAAGAGGAGGATGGGATATGGTGTATTTCCTTTAATTTTGAGATTATTGGTTATAAAATTATTTTGTATTTTTTCTATCTTTCTCCAGGATTCATGAGAGATACTACAGCCCCAGACTTCACATCCATAAATAATAATAGCTGTAATGAGAGTCTCAAAGATGAGTTTCTTCTTATCTCAAATCCAAAGATCAACTGAATTACAATTGTTTTCAATCCCATAATAAACTTTTCATCCCCCAACAATCATTTTCTCAGTGCTATAATTTCAGTTGAGCTTGTGGTGAATATCAATTCCAAGATATTTGTATGAAGTCACTTCCTCCAAGTTGTTTTTTTCATATGCGAAGGTATCATAAGTGATTTTATTGGATTTAATAATCATGACCTTAGTCTTATCAGTATTAACAGTCATACTCATATTGGGGCAAAATCCTTGAGGATTATTAATTGGTTTTAAAGATCATGGGGATTCCTTGCCATAAGAACGATGTCATCATCATAAAGAAGAATATTGATGACTATACCATTAAGAGTAGGGCCGACACAACCTGCTTTTTCCAAACAATCTTCTAACTTGTCAATGTATATGCCAAAAAGGGAAAGGGACAAGGGACAACCTTGTTTGACTCCAATATTGCAGTTAATCTCTTTCGACCAACCCTCAATGTTTTTAGACTTAGCAATAATTTTCTCATACATCCTTATTGCAACAACCCTCAACTCGAGAGTCACTTTTATCTCTTCCAACCTATTCCAAAGGTTTTTCCTAGGAACTATGTCAAAAGATTTTCTAAAGTCAACAATACAACAAAAAAGATTGGTTTTAGTATTGTGAAACTCCTCTGCAATGATCCTAAAGGTAACAAGATGGTCCACAGTTGAATGATATCTCCTAAACCTTGCCTGGTCTTTATCTCTTTTACTGTGACTTTCTAGCCAAAGGCTAATCTTTTTTTCCAAAATAATTCCATAAAGCTTGGCTAAAATCAAGATAATCATAATGGTCCTATAATTAGAGGGAATGTTTCTATCCCCATTTTTAAAAATAGGAACAATGAGGCTTTGCATGCAGGGTTTATGGAGGCCTTGTTTAATTGCTAAATTGAAGAGCTTGTGTATGTGAGAGATAATGATATGCCCTCTGATTTTAAAAATTTCATCTTTGTAGCCTTCAATGTCCTTAGCTTTACCATTTGCAAGCTGCTTAACCCTTAACTCTATGTCATCTAAAGAAAAAACTTCATCCTCTGTAGGGACAAGAGGAACGATGTCTATGGCATTAGGGAACTAGTAAAGAATTTTAAGGTAGGAATTCCAGTCCCTTAAGGGAATCATATTATAGTCTTTAGTACTGCGGTTTAGAATTTGGCTCCAGAACTTCTTAGGATCCAGCTTAGATAGTAGGAGGATATTACCTTCTTTTTTCAAATTATAAATATCTTGTTCTAAATTATTATAAGGACAATTGCTATCTAGATTGTTTTTCTTATAAAAGGTAGAATTAATAGGTGCAAATTAGAAAATTGTTATATACATCTTCTTAACATTGGTGTCTAAAATTTCTATCCAAATGTATTGATTTAGAGGGTCGATCTTATGAAGTTGAATGTGAGGAGAAATTCTCTTTCTAATATAACAAGCTATGCCTCATATCCCTCTACGGTGGGACTTTTTGTTTGATGTCGATCACAAAACAAATCTTTTTATGTTAGGGACCTTAGACTCTTCATGCTCCCAAGTTTCAACTAGACAAATAATATCAATATCACCTGGGATCCAACTTATCATAGGACCTTTGCATCATGGAAAGCCAATACAATTCCAAAAAAGGATCTAGAGTGTCCCAAATTCCCATTTATTGTTATCCTTCTGGTCTCTCTGTCCCTAACAATAGCTTTTCGATTTCTAATTATTTCCCATTTTCCTTCTTTCCTAGCTACTTTTACCTTTTGAGCTTCCTTCCTTAATTTAGCTTGGTCTTAGGGAATGAGGTCTTCATTTATAAATTTCCAATATTATTAAAGATTTTGAATTTTTTTTAATATATCCAAAATCTTTAAAATAATGTTTTTCCTATTATTTTAAATGAAAAATAAACTACTTTGAATGCAGGTTAACATTAAAGGAAATATCCAACTTAAAAAAATAAAATTAACATATATATAATTAATGTATTAAATACAATATTTTAAAATGTAAATCTATAATTAACATAAATTTACTCAAAGTCACTATTTTTTGTTGTTTAAAATTTATTTTTGAAAATAAAAATTGATGCTGAAAAATCTCAAATACTAAAATTAAACTAAAATAATCACT